>ONZH01024038.1:0-39322 GCA_900303285.1 Rhinella marina | reverse complement strand
GAGGTCTGATGAAAAATATTTTTTTCTTATTTTGCTACTCTAAAATCTGTGGTGCGTCTTATAAAGCGAAAAATACAGTAACTGTGTTGTTAGCGCATTATTACAAGATTTTTGGCCCCACTTTTGATTTTGCCCAGAGCCACATTTTGTCTAAAACCGGCCCCGGCTGGGGGGGTGACTGTGGGGGTTTTTATGCCGGGGGGTGTGACTGTGGGGGATTGTATGCCGGGGGGGGGGGGGCGACTGAGGGCCATATTCATTGGGACTTGGGCCCCGGATCTTTTGAGACCCTAGCAACGCCTCTACCGCTACACTTCCAGACTCTTTATACCTCTTATAGGCAGATACTGCCTATCATCCTTCATCATATACTGCCTATCGTCCTTCATCATATACTGTCCCTGACCATAGTTACAGCTCCACACACTGGCGCTGCTGTGCACTTTGGCAGACACCAACAGGCTCAAGAGCTGGCTCACCTTCTGTTCTACATACAGTATTTGTGCAGGGCTGGTACTGCCTGTTTCGCAAAGAAATGACGGCTTGGAACTCTCCACCTCGGCTCTGACCACCTCTGTACCTCTGGTACCTTCGTACGTATCTCCTGGTCCGCCTGGACCGGCTGCCTCGTGTTTCAACCCTCCTCAAGAGGTAGCGACCTGGTGCTCCCCTCAGGAAGTCTATCCCCACCATCAGGGGTATTGTGAAGATCGAGGGGTTCACTTAGACAACGCCCTTAAAGGAGGTAGGGCACAAGGCACAGTGGGTTCACACCCGCTGATTCGTGACACCATGGTTCTCCCAGGCCGCTTTATGGTGATGCTGCATATGTTGACGCAGGGCCATGGTGCCAACATTGGCACCCTAGCCATGCTTCACCTTCTGCCCACAGATTCTACAAATGGCCATGTTCACCGCACCCGGCGGCTTAAGAAGAAACTGCCACACCGCTGAATAGGTTATTTTACCCCCAACACTCAGCACTGACTGACTGCTACCGCCGCTGCCTCCATGAACCACTGCACCACTACTTTCCAGCCCGGTAGGCTCCTGCAAAGTGGGTGATCTACCCCGGGCACGTTTGTCTCCCAAACCTCCCACTGCTGACACCCTGCTGACTCCTGGCCACGCTACCGACTTGCTGGCTCCGCCGCTGCCTAATTGGCAAGCTGCCATCCTCTTCTCCAGATGATGATGAAGCCCCTAATTCACCTGGCTCCCAAGTGCGATTGGCTACATCATCATTATCATCGAGTACTGTCTGCACGTCACTGACGTCCTCCTCAATGATCTCTTGGTCAGGAGCCTGACCTCTTGCAACACCAGCTCCCACACCACTCTCCTCATCACTACTTGCACGCGTACTGTAGATGTCTCCTCCACATCTTGGCTAGCCAGTAGCTGCTGACTATGCTCTAGTAACTCATCCTCGTATAGTAGAGCTGAGCCCACAGCATACTTCTCTGGCTGAGGGAACAGAAAAGGACAGAGGCAGGTTGAGGACAGGTGAGAGCACAGGGCCTGCTCCCAGGCCATGCCAACTAAGGGTTGTGTCTGATGAACTCACCGACTCTTGGCTGGGGGGGTCTGATGTCATTTGCGACAAAGTAGAAGACCGAGTCAACCATTCAAAAACCGTTGGGTAACTGGTCAAGACATGACCGCTAGATGACACTGGGAGCTCAGGCCTCTCAAAGTGACCCCTGCTGCTTACTCTGCTGTGAGCTGTGCCTGCACCAGAAACATTTAGGCCTCTGCCACTCCCCTTTGCAGGTTCTGTCACTTCTCTGTCTGACATACTGTTAGATCAAATAAATAAAAAGGAAATTAAAACATGCCAAACAGGGCTGTAATTTTCCCACTTTACCACACAACAGCTAATAAGCCCTCTCTTTTTTCACCACTAATACACAACAAAAAAAGGCCTTACTACATGTAACTGCGGCGCTATACGCCAAATAAAACTTTTTTTGCCAGTAATACACGCTACAAAGGTCTGTAATTTTCCCACTTGAGCACAACTTGAGCACACAATGGCTAATAAGCCCTTTCTTTTTTTTCCACCACTAGTGCACACCAAAAAAAGGCTTTACTACATGTAACTGCGGCGCACAAGGGCTAATAAACCCCAATAATCGGAATTACAGAGGTATGATCTATTGCAAACCTGAAATGAGCAGCTGTAACATGGTAATTTTGAACCCCAGTCAGTGCACCAAGGTGTAATCGGATTGTTGTGAATGGGTCCTTAAGCCATGTAAGCCATGGTGGTTTAATTTTAGCCGTTTATACTTGTTTACTAAAGGAATACATTTTTTTAAGTGCAATTATTCAATGTGGATTTAAAGCTGTCCCATTTATCTTCAGTATTATTATGTGACAGTAGCTGCTCCTAGTTTATGCTCTAAATTACTGCCCTCAACCCAGGTAAACTAACCTTTTTAAAATTCAGTGGCCCATAAAGTGGTCCTGCAGCAAGTTAAGGAATCTTCTCCTCTTTCGGTTTAGGCAGAACCATAACCTCAGTCAATGTCTGGGAAGTTAAAATCTCCCATTATGATCACTGTACCAGCCTAAGCAGCCCGCTCTATTTGGTTATACAGTTGCATTTCTATCTCCCCTGTGATGTTAGGGGGTCTATAGATTATACCAAGTATTATTTTTTCAGTGTTTATATCCCTTTGAAATTCCACCCATAAGGTTTCAGCATCCTCACCATCCTTCCTCACAATTTCCTCTTTCACACTTTTCTTCAGATCACTCCTCAGGCACACATACAGGCACATGCCACTACCTTTTCTCAATATTTACAGATAAAGACTTGTTGTATCACACATTACTATTATACAGTAAGTGCGGATCAGGGCCTGAAAAATGTGGCTGCCACATGGACCGGGATATGGATTCCTGGGCTGATCACAGTCATTTGCATGAGCACCCATAACAGTGACATCCACAGCGCTCCCTTAACAGTGACATCCACAGTGCTCCCATTGCCATCCACGATGCCCACAAATACCATTCACAGTGCCACCAAATGCCATCTACAGTCCCCCCATTGCCATCCACAGTCCGGCTAAATAGCATCCAGTGCCATCCACAGTGCCTCCAAGTGCCAACCACAGTGCTCCCCAGTGAGATCCACAGCATAGTAATCAGCCTCTGTGTCTGATCGCTAAGCTGCCACTCATACACAGTGCTTACCTCAAGTCGGAAAATGAACAACGCTCCCTGCGCATGTGCAGTATTGTGCAGGCGTCAGGACGAGGGAAGGCTGACAGGAAGAGGTGACATCTTCAGAGCGGAATGATGGGGAAGGAAACCCTGGAAATGCTGCAGTAGCGGTCACATGACTGTTAAGGATCATTGAAACTCTGCTGCCGCTGGGGGTAAGTATGTCTTAGATTCTGACCTCATTTTTAGGATGGGCCAGAGAACCCCTTTAACTATGTAATTAATATTCATTTGTTTTACCATTTTAGAATCAATATGTTGCCATAACTGTAGAAAACTAGTAATTTGTTATAAAACTCCCAAAATGTAAATCCAAAATGAAAGGATTATTGATTAGTAACATAGTAACATAGTTTATAAGGCTGAAAAAAGACATCTGACCATCCAGTTCAACCTGTTATCATGCAAGTTGATCCAGAAGAAGGAAAAAAAACTGTAAGGTAGAAGCCAATTTTCCCCACTTTTTGATATGTTTTATTGATATTTTGGAGACATTGGTGATTGTTTATATACTTAATTACTAACACGTTGGTGGAATTATGTAGGTGGTACCACAGTGTTTTTCCTCCACGTTTTTTTCAATAGACGTGTATGGTGTCCGATACTGGGACACCTTCTAGACTTACTCATGGTATGAGTTAGGTGTAGTTGCTGTTCGAGATCAGAGGAACGCCGGTATGACCGATTAGTAACATAGTTTACAAGGCCGAAAAAAGACATCTGTCCATCCAGTTCGGCCTGTTATCCTACAAGTTGATCCAGAGGAAGGCAAAAAACCCCTGTGAGGTAGAAGCCAATTTTCCCCACTTTAGGGGAATAAAATTCCTTCCCACCTCCAATCAGGCAATCAGAATAACTCCTTGGATCAACGACCCCTCTCTAGTAACTATAACCTGTAATATTATTATACTCCGGAAATACACCCAGGCCCCTCTTGAACTCTTTTAGTGAACTCACTATCACCACCTACTTAGGCAGAGAGTTCCATAGTCTCCATCTGTAGCAGTGTACTGTCCTCTTCTGTGTTAATTACTTAACACAGTTTAGTGTCATTTGCAAAAATTGATATTTTACTGTGCAAGCTTTCTACAATAAATATGTAGAAGAGAATAGGGTCCAATACTGACCCCTGTGGTACCCCACTAGTGACAGTGACCCAATTTGAGTGCATACCATTAATAACCACCCTCTGTTTTCCATCACTGAGCCAGTTACTTACCCATTGACATTCATTGATTCGCCACGGTCAAGTTTAGAACTTACCTCCTCAGAAACTGATTAAATTAGTTTGACATGACCGATCCCTCATGAAGCCATGCTGATATGGTTTCTGGGCTCTGTTTTTGGACCCTTTTTGAATATTGGCACCACATTTGCTATACGCCAATCCTGTGGAACACTCCCTGCCAGTATAGAGTTTTTAAATATAGCCTGTAACGGATCACATTTTTGAAGCATTGCTTTTGTGTTCCCAAGGTCAATACTAAGAGAAGGTCACTTCTGTTTTATGTTGAAAAGTATAAATTTTAACATCTCTGCAATATGTATATGTAACATATAACACTGTTATAATTCATGTTTTACAGCAATTATATCGGAAAAAACCTGGACTTGCTATTACCTGTGCAAAAAGTGGTCAAAATATGGATAAAAATCGGTATAAAGATGTCTTACCTTGTGAGTATAAATATTGAGTTTTGTCTGTATAGCTCAAAATTACAAAACAATCTTTTCTGCAGATTCCTATGACATGATAGTTAGAAAAGCTCTTTTTTCACCCCTGAATGCATTATATAATTTCTATAGAACCTATAGCTTTAAATGGATTGTTCCAACTACAGTGCCTTGCAAAAGTATTCGGCCCCCTGGAACTTTAACCTTTTGCCACATTTCAGGCTTCAGACAAAAAGATATAACATTTTAAATTTTTGGTGAAGAATCAACAACAAGTGGGTCACAATTGTGAAGTGGAACGAAATTTATTGCATCATTTAAACTTTTTTTGTAATAATAAAACTGAAAAGTGGGGCGTGCAAAATTATTCGGCTCATTTACTTTCAGTTCAGAAAACTCACTCCAGAAGTTCATTGAGGATCTCTGAATGATCCAATGTTGTCCTAAATGACTGATGAAGATAAATAGAATCCACCTGTGTGCAATCAAGTCTCCGTATAAATGCACCTGCTCTGTGATAGTCTCAGGGTTCTGTTTAAAGCACAGAGAGCATCATGAAGACCAAGGAACACACCAGGCAGGTCCGTGATACTGTTGTGGAGAAGTTTAAAGCCGGATTTGGATACCAAAAGATTTCCCAAGCTTTAAACATCCCAAGGAGCACTGTTCAAGCTATCATATTGAAATGGAAGGAGTATCAGACCACTGCAAATGTACCAAGACCCGGCTGTCCCTCTAAACTTTCATCTCAAACAAGGAGAAGACTGATCAGAGATGCAGCCAAAAGGCTCATGATCACTCTGGATGAACTGCAGAGATCTACAGCTGAGGTGGGAGAGTCTGTCCATGGGACAACAATCAGTCGAACTCTGCACAAATCTGGCCTTTATAGAAGAGTGGCAAGAAGAAAGCCATTTCTCAAAGATATCCATAAAAAGTCTTGTTTACAGTTTGCCACAAGCCACCTGGGAGACACACCAAACATGTGGAAGAAGTTGCGCTGGTCAGATAAAAACCAAAATCGAACTTTTTGGAAACAATGCAAAACGATATGTTTGGTGTAAAAGCAACACAGCTCATCACCCTGAACACACCATTGATAAGGATGGCTCTCAAAGGGAGCCACAAAGTTTGTTTCTCTGCTCCAAATTAAAGTAATCCTAGGATTTTACATGCATGGAAGAAACAACACTGACACCTTGTAGGGTCAAAGAGGTTCTTGTTTATTAGAGGAGTGTACAAGGGTTATATACCCCAGGGAGGAGTGAATCCTCTCCTGAGGGTTAGGATATATTTTATTGGTTAGTAATGCAAAATAAAGTTTCACTTCTGCGCATCTAGTCTAGCTAAAGAATGTAAACTACAGATAAGAGCAGGAATGGTCCCGGAGCCGGCGCCATCTTGTAATGGCTTCACATCTTCAGTCTTCATATCCATAACAGTCCCCCCTTTGAAGCCATTTCAAGCACGGTGTTGTCTGTCCCTGATCTAGATGGACCTAACAATCTATCCCATTGTGCCTGCGTCCTTTTCACCAGTTAGGAGACAATCTATCCCTAATAGATAGACTCCCTCTTAGTGGACTTGCACAATGGGAAGTCAGATTCTAACTCTGACCTTAACACAGGCTTCACTGGAACTGCGTGGGGGACTTCTTCGCTGACATCCATCTGGTGGTCTTCTTCTTCATCCGCTCTGGTTCAGGAATCCTCCGGGCGCACAGGACCACTCACACTAAGCTAATTTTAAGCAAAGAATGTGTAAATATGTGTTAAAGCTAAGTGTGGATTATGTGAATATGTGCTAAAGCTAGACATATTGGCTTTAAGGTTAGTTGTCAGGCTTATCAACCGTTGAAACACAGGGTCCCAAGGAATCTTCACTTCCGCCTCACAGAACTGTAGTTGAGGGAGGGCTGATGTCATCCAAGGGCACGTGAATCTCCTTCCTGATGTCATCATATGGTTCAGTCATGATCATCTCAGGGATGGAATTCTCCACTGCTTTTGCCAACAGTTTCCTGGCACAAGGGATTACACAACAAACAGTTAGAGCTAGCATTATTAAGATTTAGCAAGATGACAACTCCTAAGTGAGCAAGAGATTTTCTCCAGTCTTTCAGCCAGTCAAACCAGGCATCCCATGGATCACTAATGCCTGAGTTACTTTTCAACTCCTCAGATAAAGATGTGAGTCCCTTCAGGGCATTCATCACTTGGCCATCTGGTCCCAGGTTATCTGGAATAAGAGTACAACAGGTATCTCCTATCATCTTACATACGCCACCTTTCTCTGCCAGGAGCATGTCCAATGCCATTCTGTTCTGGAATGCCATGATACTCGTGGGACCCAACTGTTCCACAATCCCTTTCAGGGCATCTCTGGAGTAGTTCACAAATCTCTGCTGATTATAATAGATGTAATGAATCCAATCCACATTTTTGTTAATGTTGATAGTGGGAATAAGTGACTCAAATCCCACTGCCACCTAATCTCTTGCTTTGAACTCATTGGGGATCCCCCTTGGGACTCCTATGGCATCTATGTATATATGCGTGTACAAGCTCTCAGCTGGTTTTCCTTTGAGCTTCACTGATGTGCTTGGAGTTAACATCACTTGTAATGGACCATCAAACCAGGGTTTAAGGACTGTTTTACTGTGTCCTTTTAACCCCCAATCTCCACGCATAGGTGGGTGGGTCCTTGGTAATTTATCAAGATCTGAAAGTGAAACAAAAACTCGAGAATGTGTTTCCGTCAAACGCTTGTACAAACTGATCGCACAATCTGTCAGACAACCACGTTGCATCTGGAGCTGCTGTGGGAAATACAATCCTGTCCTAGATGCTGACCCCAAAAAGGACCTCAAAGGAACTAAAGCCTGTCTTACGGTTAAGGGTATACCTTACTGGAAAGAGGGCTAACAGCAAGTACTCTGTCCATGGCTTATCAGTCTGTGCCATGGCTTTTTGAGTCTTTTACTTTAGTGTCCCATTCTTTCCTACTGCTGCTTTGTGGATGGTACGAAGCACTTTAGGCTTGTTGTACACCTAAATCTTAATCACCTTTTGCATCAATTCACCTGTAAAGTGAACACCTTGTCACCTTCAATGGCTTCTGGTACCTTGTACCTGCATACAACTTCGGCCATAATCTTCTTTGCTGTGGTCTAGGCTGTGACCTTAGCTACCAGGTATACTTCTAGCCATCCTGAAAACAAGTAATCACACGCCAATACATACTTATAAACACCCACCTTGGGTAGCTGAATGTAGTCTGCAAGCGTTGAGACGGATACAAGTGACGAAGTGCATGTGTTTCTGAGGTACTGTAACCATCTGACCCACGTTTGTTCGGGGCACAAATCATACATCTTTGAGTATATCTGGCTTCTACAGTGCTGAACCCTGGAGCATACCATGTGCTATGTACTAAATCACATAGCAGTTTTTGACTAGTGCGTCACTCCATGGGTTGCCTGTGCCATTGTGGGTTAGAGGGACCTGGGAAGGCAGAGTTTTCCTTGAAACTGTATTAGTCCTTCCTTTGCAGTCCCCCCTTTTGACACCCACTGGTCCCTTTCCTCCTTCCCCGCCTGGTTCTGTAAGGTCTTAAGAACTTTCAGGGAGACAGGAGGAGTTATTTCAGGGACCTGAGCTGTGGCCACTAAGGCAGGGGTCTGCCTAGGCAATTTGGCAGCCATTTTTGCCACCTGATCTGCCTTGGCTTTCCCTTCGCCTCCTCTGTGTCTGTTTCACAGTGGCCTTTCGTTCTTATCACCGCTACTCAAGTTGGCAACATGAGGGGTTCCATCAGAGACCTCACCACTTCCTAATTTTTTATGGATTTACGTGAAGGGGTTGAAGTCTCTGGCTTTACAAATGGGCCCATAGCCATGGGCTCAAAGGCATACATGGAATCAGTGTAAGTGTTGGCTGTTTTTCCCTCTGCATCTCTGCAAACCATCTCCAGAGTCTCTGGACTCTCTTCTTGGGCAGACATGTGGTGGTAAGGACTCTGCATTTTTAGTGTCATATTTAGTAACCGCTGCCCAACCTGTGTAGCACCTGCCGTCCTGGCCATACCTCGATCCATCCACAAAGAGCACATTATCTAATCTAATGGCTGACTTACCATATCCCACTGTCTCTTGTGACATCATCTGCCAACAGTCATGAGGTGCCTTAACTCTTCCCTCCCCCCTTGCTCCAGAGGCAACAGGGTGGCTGGATTCAAAGTATTACACCTTTGGATACTAACATTGTCAGGCAACAAAATGGAACACTGCATTCTCAAAAGTCGGGCATTAAAAAGATTTTTGGGTTATACCTATGTGAGGATAAATGTAATATCATGAGGAGCAGTTAAGTGAGGACAACTGAGGCAGGGCCATTCGCTTCTATAGAATACAATCTAAATGTAATAATTTGATAGACCCAGTGCGGGGGAGTACCAAATTACCAGCCTTTGAACATGAAAGGCATCCCTCTACTACCTCTTCTGTAAAGTGGAAGGGGCTAGAGGACAAACAATCATAAAAAACGGCACCAAACGTGCATGTCCAAGGTCTGCAATAAGAAACGAGGCCCAAAAAATGTCCACAGTGCATTCACGTTTCTGGACAAAGGGGTGTCCTCCACAGACTTCTTTCATTCAGGGGTGAGAAATATCACCCCAGGAAGGAATGCAGCAAAACTGAAGTTTTGTATTTGACACCTTGCAGTTATGGCGACATGGCTGTAGTATACATACTGGGTGAGTTCTGGGCTCCCTGTGGCAGCATCACCCAAGTATACCTTTTTACCCTCTTGCTTGAAGGCAAACAAATACCAACTGTCTGGATGTAGAGGTACAGAAGAGAAAACATTAGCCAAATTAATTACTGTGTAGTGAGTAGAGGTAGTGGGAACCTTAGTCAATAAGGTGTGTGAATTGGACACAATGGGGGTATTAAAAACTGTGGCTTCATTGACAGCACGTAGGCACCTGGTACTGGGTTGGTTTTGCCCTTCTTACTTTTCTTTTTCTCAGGGTACAAAAGAGTGGTAGAAGGGGATACAATATTTTTCATAAAGTCTCGGAATGTTTGAAATATGGCATCCGACGGTGCCATACTCAAGAGATACTGCAAGCAGGGCTTCCTTCTCATCTTTTGGGAGTACTGACATAAACATGGACCAGGGAGTTTTATCACTAACTGATAACAAAGTTCTTGGTCATTAAAAAGGACACCTGTTAAGTTTCACAGTGCGATCCTCCTGGCATGCGATGCTGCAAGCAAGTCTTTACCCAGGAGGCAACAGGGGACAGTATCACTGACCAGCAACCGGGCAAGCACTTCTTGGTTAAGGGCAAATCTAACATGGATGGGTTCTGTTAAAGGGGAGTGTACTACTTTCCCACCCACTCCTATTCCAGGACTGGTGACCGTGGAGATTAAGTCAGGGGAGGACATGTTTGCTGTGCACAACTGTCTTGGCTGCTCCAGTATCAATCAAAAACAGGACTTCTTTATCACCCAGAGTGAGGGATATCATTGGAGCTGGACTTTAATCTGCTAAAATGTTTGAGGGCACAGCCAATACTGGATTGCTCGTTTCCTAATACTGGTCTACCTTTTTTTTTTTCTTTGTCATCTGTCTTTGTGTCATCTCTAAGAACATGGGTGTTTGTGGGGACAGTGATCTGGGCTCAGTTAACACAGAATAGAATCCATGTGGCGTGGTCGAGGAGTACCACATACAGCATAACTCTCTCCAATCTGGGTTCAGATGCTGCAGGTCCATTACCCAGGACCATTATAAGGTGGAAGACTTTGTTTTTCCTTTCTCCGTTTGGGAGGTGGTTTAAAATTACCGTGATAACATTCATAATAATACTTGACACTTTCTCTGTCTCTCTACACCTCCTCTATACACTTTCCGTAAGATACTCACAATCGGACTCCTGTGAGCTTGTTATCTTTCAGGCACCCTTTATTTTTCCTACATGCTTTTTTCCTCACTACTCTGGATTCAGTTTACCATCGGGGTGCATCTCTACAGCTTCCATTAGCTTGCTGATGTTCTTCACTGCCTGTCTACATTCTTTCTCCCTTACTACTTGTGTGACCTCTTATGTCAAGCTACAGTTTACCACAGGTGAGACCATTTCCATCACAATCCCTTCCTTTTGTGATTCTAGCATGGGTAGGACACTCAGGACCAAGTACTTCACTTGACTTTGTATCAAATGCAGGACCTAACCTAACATCTTCACCTGGTTCCCCTTGACCTGGAGTCCTGAACACCTGCACCATCACAACAACCTGTTAGGAATCGAGATGAAGTTGCCTCCAAGTGCTGACTTAATCCTAGTAACAGAAAAAATATAATGCTGTAAATTCAAGGCCGGTGTTCACTCCTTTTTGGCCTAATGCCACAGCAAACTTTCCCCTGTGAGTGATGATTTCTTCTATTCTCAACTTAACCCTTAATTTGGCCTCATCATCACAGTTGAGCAGATATCGCTCACAGAAAACTTGGCTGTGTGACCTTCATCTACTAGTCGATTCTCTGGCAACACACAAGGTCAGATTTCTGGTCCACACAGACATAACAAGTCAACTTATTTTCCTTGAGCCACCACCTCCGAAGCCGTTTGTTTTCCGGGTAATAATTACACCGAGTTACCACCCATGTTTCAACTTTTCAGAACGGAGTCGGGCAGACAAGACACAGACAAACAGCACGCCTGACAAGGGGAGGGGTTAGTCTCAATCAGACTCAATTCTTCTGACTGCACGGACTGCACACTAGCTTTGAGGTTTGATTACATCTGCTGCCCGCTGCCTGTACACTGCAGCCTAATACAGAAAATCACTTCTGGCCGGTCACGTCTGTCTAGACAATCAATCTAGACGACCTGGTGCAGGAAAACCCTCCTGGCCGGTCACGTCTGTCTAGACAACCAATCTAGACGACCCGGTGCAGGAAAACCCTCCTGGCCGGTCACGTCTGTCTAGACAACCAATCTAGACGACCCGGCGCAGGAAAACCCTCCTGGCCGGTCACGTCTGTCTAGACAACCAATCTAGACGACCCGCCGCAGGAAAACCCCCCCGTGACTACCCAGCACGGGGAAAACATCTCCCTGCGAGCGGATCGCCCCCTCTGTCTCAGGCTCTCTCGCGAGAAGCTTGCACAGAGATTATGCAATCCCCCTGTCCGATCCATGGTCAGTTTCTCACTCAGTTTTCCTCTCCCCTTTCAGTAACACAAACCACATAAAACACAAACCACAGTAGAAACAAACTCTTGTTTCGGGTTCTTTCAACTTCAGCCGAAGCTGCTGCTGATAACTTCTATCTAGCAGAAATGATTACCGTAATGCAGTGCAGACTCGACAAGAGGTAGGTAAGATAATCAATTTTCTTACCTTCTCTTTGGGGCTGCAGTCCCCTTCCTCAAGCGACCGTGCACCGCACTCTGGAAGCCCATTCCTTCGGCTACAGAAATTACATTCCCTCGAGCCCACCCACGGGACGCCAACTGATAAGGATGGCTCTCAAAGGGAGCCACAAAGTTTGTTTCTCTGCTCCAAATTAAAGTAATCCTAGGATTTTACATGCATGGAAGAAACAACACTGACACCTTGTAGGGTCAAAGAGGTTCTTGTTTATTAGAGGAGTGTACAAGGGTTATATACCCCAGGGAGGAGTGAATCCTCTCCTGAGGGTTAGGATATATTTTATTGGTTAGTAATGCAAAATAAAGTTTCACTTCTGCGCATCTAGTCTAGCTAAAGAATGTAAACTACAGATAAGAGCAGGAATGGTCCCGGAGCCGGCGCCATCTTGTAATGGCTTCACATCTTCAGTCTTCATATCCATAACACCATCCCCACTGTCAAACATGGTGGTGGCAGCATCATGGTTTGGGCCTGCTTTTCATCAGCAGGGACAGGGAAGATGGTTAAAATTGATGGGAAGATGGATGGAGCCAAATACAGGACCATTCTGGATGAAAACCTGTTGGAGTCTGCAAAAGACCTGAGACTAGGACGGAGATTTATCTTCCAACAAGACAATGATCCCAAACATAAAGCAAAATCTACAATGGAATGGTTCAAAAATAAACGTATCCAGGTCTTAGAATGACCAAGTCAAAGTCCAGACCTGAATCCAATTGAGAATATGTGGAAAGAGCTGAAAACTGCTGTTCACAAACGCTCTCCATCCAACCTCAAAGAGCTCGAGCTGTTTTGCAAGGAAGAATGGGCAAGAATTTCAGTCTCTATATGTGCAAAACATACCCCAAGCGACTTGCAGCTGTAATCGCAGCAAAAGGTGGAGCAACAAAGTATTAATGCAAGGCGGCCGAATAATTTTGCACGCCCCACTTTTCAGTTTTATTATTACAAAAAAAGTTTAAATGATCCAATAAATTTTGTTCCACTTCACAATTGTGACCCACTTGTTGTTGATTCGTCACCAAAAATTTAAAATGTTATATCTTTTTGTTTGAAGCCTGAAATGTGGCAAAAGGTTGAAAAGTTCCAGAGGGCCGAATACTTTCGCAAGGCACTGTATACAACTTCTTTCCATACACCAGGGCCCTGTATGTCATAGAATGGTCCCTCTTGCATGAATCTATAAGCTACAAGCTATTTAACCCCTTTAGATACACATTAGAACGATGAAGCTCCTTCCCTGCGATAGAGTTGCATAGTGTCGTTGGCTGTTATGGCAACCTTCCTAACAATGGTCTTCTGGTCTTTCAAGTACAGTAGGTTATTCAGCCCAAAAGCAGGGTATAATAGGCTTTCTGTCAGTAGAAAACTGACAAGCCGTCATTATACACTGCACTAAATACTGTAAGTTGTGCAAAGTATTAAGCAATTGATCAAAGGAATTCAGGTACAAGTCTTCTGCCGTGGGAATTCAGGTACAAGTCCACTTCCATGGGGTTTCGGGTCTGCGCCTCCACCTCGCAAAAGCTAGGACATGTTCAGCGGGTGTGGGCCCACTGTGCCTCGTGTCCTACCTCCTCTAAGGGCGTTGTCTATGTGAAACCCCTCGATATTCACAATAACCATGATGGTGGGGATAGACTTTCCGAGGGGAACACCAGGTCTCTACCTTCTGGGGAGGATAGGCACATGAGGCAGCTGGTCCAGGCGGAACAGGAGGTACCTGCAAAGGTACCAGAGGTACAGCGGTGGTCAGAGGGCCAAGTCGTCACCAGGAGCAACAGTGCAGGACCGAAGGATGAGGCAGAGGCAAAGTCAGACAGGCAGGGGTCAGGGCAGGTGGCACAGGTACAGGTCAGGCAATCCGGGTCGGCAACAAGAAGGTCTAAGCAGGCAGGCACGGATGAAGCAGATAGCGAAATCTGGGAACACAGCACGAGTCAGCAACACAGGAATACAAGCAGGAACAATGGTAACCAACAGGATACAAGGAACTTGACACTGAGGCATCTAGGAAGAGGGCTGAGCCACTTATATATGAGCAGGAGAGCCAGGGTTGGTCAACGAAGTCACATGATCCAACCCACATGATCCAACATGGTCACATGATCCAGAGGGAGTGAAGCAAGGAACAAGCAGCAAGCATGTTGTAGCCAGGGCTAAATGGAAACTCTGGTGTGGATCACAGAGCAACAGCACTTACACAGACAGAGCCCAGGACTGCAGCGGCAAACAGGAAGCACAGGCAGCAGATCACCGCTGAACACGACACCCAGGACCTCAGCGGTAAGCAGGGGAACAGCGGCGCACAGCAGCCGCTGTTACACATTGTATGAAACGTTGTGACATATACATTTACATCTTTTTTGCATTTTTATAGATTAGATTTATAGAGCTCCACCCACTGATGACTTCATATTGTGTTTTTCCTACTTGCAGATGACTTAACACGAGTAATTTTACAAGGGAAAGAAGACTACATAAATGCAAGTTATGTGAATGTAAGTAAATGCAGTTTGTTGAAATACTTTTTTTTACAATTCAAATCGCTATCATAAGCTCCATTTAGTGGTAACGAGATTTAGTTAGAATGTTGTCATCCAATTTTAATAATTTTATTATCAACAAATACTTTACATTGCAACAACAAGCAGGTGTAATTACAGCTCCTCTATCCCATTCACACGAATAGGAAGTAGTGTAACTACAGCTGCTTCTTCCCATTCAATTGAATGGGACAGAAAAGCTGTAATTACACTGCTCGCCACTGCAATGTCAATGGTAAGCAGGTAGGAACATGTTCGCACAACAAGGAGATGAAAAAGAAAAACAAAAGAGCGCTGCTCTGCTATCTATTAACGTTTATTATTAAAAACATACATAAACCACTATAAATAAAAGGCTAGCTATGCGTTTCAGTGGCCACCTTCATCAGGCTATAAGGTCAGGAGAAAACACATACATTTAAATAGGACTAACCACAACAGACGGTAATCAGGCCAATGAAAATACTAAGACATCCAGAATACATGGAGTGGATTCAGATAAATAATAATAATAATTTTTAGAGAAAAAACATGATCCAAAATAGTCAAAACATGATCAGGCCATCATTTAATATAATTCATGTGGATATCCAAATGTTACTTCATGTGAATGCAAATATATAATTTGTGTGGATCCAAATATCCACAAACATACATGTGCATGGGATGCTTCTGTACATCTGCACATAAATACATTCTCTTCAATAATAGATCTAGACATAGTGGAACATTATTAATGTGTAAACAATAGTAATGTACACCCATAGAGAAAACAAGTAATCCCCAACGTCTCGCTCACCTGAGTTGATTGGAGGCGCGGTCAGCACTGGGAACTAGTGCCTGACATGCATAGAAAAACAGAGGAAAAAATTGACCAGCTTCCAAAAAATGCAAATATATTCCAGCCTTTATTTTCTTCATCCAGATGCACAGTTAAAAGCCAACACTTACAGAGTCCTTATCTACGCGTTTTGGATCACGCAATACAGCTCCTTAGTCATGATGTCATAGGACATCTGAAACCACTGGTTTAAATAGCTGAGAGTAATTGCCAGTGGGCGGGGAATGAATACTCCCACATACATGTATAAAAGCACATTTATAAAATTACAGAAAAAACATACTGAAAATAAACATTAATGAATAAGGATCGATAATGGAGAATCAAATCATGTTTTCTATTGAAAACGAAAGGGATGCAACAACCCATTTGAAAAATCCAAAAGGATTCCCTGTTTAGAAGCTTACGCTTATGGTCACCACCCCTCCTGGGGGGTTAACCCTTTCTAAGCCACAAACAAGAAGACCTTTTGTATCACCTTGATGTACAGCCGCATAGTGTAAACTTACTGCTGAAACATTGTGGCTTTTTGAGTATGGGATATCCTTATTCTGACCTTCAGGTTGTTCGTGGTACAACCTACATATTGCAGTTGACAGATTGAACATGTGATACAATATACCACATATGCAGTTTTGCAGTTAATGTATTGTTGTTGTTGATGATATGATTTTTGTTTCGCTATGGAAAAAATAGAGGAACCCACTTGAATATAGTTACAACACGTGCATATGCGATGTCCACACCTATAGGTACCTTTATAAGTGAGCCAAGTAGGTTTTTTATGCTGTTGATCCAAAAATAGACTTGGACTGACTTGTTGTGCTATAGTCGGAGCACGACGGGCCACACATCTTATCCCATTTTCTGCCATACCTGTCCAATGTTCATCATAGCTCAGGACAGAAATATGTTTTTTTAACAATATTACATATTTGTAAATATTCTGCACTGAACTGTGTTGCAAAGACAGGAGAGGAATCTTTTTTACTGATATTTTGTCTCAATTTGCCAGACCTGGGAAAAATTTGATCCTTTCTGGTTCTGGATAGGGCCAATTGTTTAGCCCGCTCCAGAGTCCAGTTCGGATAACCCGTGCAGATAACCTGCTGACAACCAACTCCGCTTCCCTAGAAAAAATGTCATCGTCAGAACAATTCCTTAGGGATGTTATTAACAACATGTTGAGGATGGCAAGATGAGGCCAATAGAGTTGTGTTGCCAGCGGTATCTTTGCGGTAACTATTGGTGTGTACCTTTTGTTTGACATGATCCCCTGTCAAAATTAAATCCAAATATGGAATTGTGAAGGTATCACAAAAAAGAGTGAATTTTAAATGGCATTCATTATCATTAAGGAATTCTTCAAAGGATGGCACGGCCGCCACATCGCCCACCCACACAAAGAGCAGGTCATCGATGTAGCGGCCGTACCACCGCAGTGAAGAACCCCAAACACAAGTATCAGAGAACAAAAAACGGTGTTCCCACCAGGCCATATAAATATTCACCAAAGATGGCGAAAATTTTGTGTCCATGGAAACACCGGTCAACTGGAGAAAAAAACGTCCGTCAAACATGAAAACATTATGTTTAAGCAAAAAATATATCACTTGACAGATGTAATCACGAAACTCTACCGAAAAGTCAGAATAAGTAAGCAAGAACCATCTCAGAGAGACAATGGCTAAATCATGTGGTATAACGGTTAAAATGAGGACACATCTGCAGTTATCCAAGCAAAATTCGACCTCCAAGTGAAGTCAGAGAAAGCCTGTAAAACTGCACGTGTCCTGCAAAAACCCCGGAATACACCGCACCAAAGGTTGTAATAGACTATCCACCCAAGCAGAAAGACGTTTACTGAAAGATCCAATTCCTGCCACAATAGGCCTCATGGCAGGAGGAAAACCCCCTTTGTGGATCTTTGGCAATGAGTGGAATATTGGAATGACAGGGTGTTGTATAAAAATAAAATCCACTTGTTTTTGATTAAGAAAACCACATTCCAAGCCAAAGATCAACAAAGGCATCAGTTGTTGTTGATAAGAGGGGGTGGGATCATGGTTAAGAACTAAATATGCATTTTCATCTTCTAGCATCGATAAATTTTGCTGCTGATATATATAACAATCCATGATAACCACTGACCCCCCCTTATCTGCTTGCTTAAAGGGAGTCTGTCACCTCCATATGCCCATATAAAGCACTTAAATAGCCCCATAGCAGATGTAATCATAAATGTAATGGTACCTTTGTCGCTTTCTTTTGATCTTTAGAAGTTGGAAAAACGTAGTTTAAATCATATGCAAATGATCCGTTGGAAGTGCCCAGAGGCGGAGTCTACTAGCGTGGAGCCCGGGCTCCTGTGCTTTTTTACATATTTTCCCCGCCCCAGCCACTGCCTCTGCCCGCCCGGCACCTGACTCGGGTCTTCCTTCTGTGCCGGGGAGATCCCGCGCCTCTCGCCGGGCCGGGGCATGCACACTGCATGTTTCAGGTTTTGCGCCGTTGGCTGGGGCATGCGCAGTGAATTCGGTGATGCCGTGCCCAAAATGAGCATCGCAGTGCGCATGCCCCGGCCCGGCGAGAGACTGCGCAGACGCGGGATCTCGCCGGCAGAGAAGGAGGACCCGAGTCAGGTGCAGGGCGGGCAGAGGCAGTGGCTTGGGCGGAGAAAATATGTAAAAAAGCACAGGAGCCCGGGCTCCATGCCAGTAAACCCCGCCTCCGGGCACTTCCAACGGATCATTTGCATATGATTTAAACTACGTTTTTCCAACTTCTAAAGATCAAAAGAAAGCGACAAAGGTACCATTACGTTTATGATTACATCTGCTATGGGGCTATTTAAGTGCTTTATATGGGCATATGGAGGTGACAGTCTCCCTTTAACAATGATGTCTTTCATATTCTTTAATTGTTTGAGAGCATGACGTTCCCCATGGGACAAATTGTCAAGATCCTGATGGCTACCTCCAGATGAAATCCTCTCATGGAGAGCCATAAGATCTTTTTCCACTAGCTCCTGGAATCTATCAAGGGGCGGTGAAACGTGATTGAATGGGATAAAAATCCCTATTCTGAGTAATAAATGAATGAGAAAAGTCATGAGAAAAATCACAATCACCAATGGAACGACATCCTTGTAAATGTGAAAGATTAACCAATTCTTGTAAAGACATTGAAGAAACATCATGTTGAGACAAGCTCTGCTGAGTACAACCTTGTTGAGAAAGAGGTACGCCCTTGTTCACACTGGTGTCATCCGATGTGTGAGTATTAAGCAACCTAATAGGTGCACCTATGGAGATTCACGGAAAAAAAGATGTCAGCACTCTGATCCTCAACAGAAATATCTGAGAAATGTTTTTTGAGCGTTAAATCTCTAGCAAGTCTGTTGACAAAATATCAGTAAAGATTCCATTCCTGTGTTTGCAACACAGTTCAGTGCAGAATATTCACAAATATGTAATATTGGTAAAAAAAATATTTCTGTCCTGAGCTATGATGAACATTGGACAGGTATGGCAGAAAATGGGATAAGATGTGTGGCCCGTCGTGCTCCGACTATAGAACAACAAGTTAGTCCAAGTCTATTTTTGGATCAACAGCATAAAAGACCTACTTGGCTCACTTACTTAAGGTAGCATATGCACGTGTTGTAACTATATTCAAGTGGGTTCATCTATTTTTTCCATAGCAAAACAAAAATTATATCAACAACAACAATATATTAACCCCTTCGCGCCCAGCGCCGTACATGTATGGCGCTGGGGCGATGCGGGCACATGGCGCCCGCTCGCTGGTGCGGCGGGCGTCATGGCCGGCAAGTCTCTGCTGTTTCTAACAGCAGAGACTTGCCGCTACTTACCGCCATCGGCGGCGTCTTCCTCGGAGATTAGATGCCGTGATCACACCTGATCACGGCATCTAGTTGCGTCTCAACCCGGAAGCATTCGCTTCCGGGTGGTGTACAGACACCCCGTGTGGCCAATCGGGGTGTCTGTACACCATATGAAAACTGTAATCCTCGCTGGTGAGGATTACAGTTTTCAAAGTGCAATTCTTATTCTGGCCACTAGATGGCAGGCCAGGATAAGAAATGAGCAATTCATGGATTTCTGAGTCTATAAAATCCATAATTGCTCATAAAGAAAAAAAAAAGCCACAATATATAAGCCCATATTTGAGCTTTCCAATAGTAAAAAAAAAATTAAAAAAAAATTTTAAAAAATATATAAAAAATAAAAAAGATGTAAAAGTTCAAATCACCCCCCTTTCCGTATAAGTAAAAAATAAATACCTAAATAACAATAAATATAGACATCATGGGTATCACCGTGACCGAAAATGCCCGTACTTTTAAAATATAAAAAAAAATTCCAATACGGCGAATTGTGTGGCGGAAAAAAGCGTCCAAATGGCGATTTGCCATTTTTTGTCGCTTTTTTTTTCTAAAAAAAATTAAATAAAAAGTGATCAAAAAGTCATACACACCCCATAATGGTATCAATAAAAACTTCAGATCGTCCCGCAAAAAATGAGCCCCCATACAGCTCTGTACACATAAATACCAAAAAGTTATAGGGGTCAAGATTTGACAAGGAAAAAAAAAAAAAAAAGGGCAACTTTCTAATTATTTTATCACTATTAAAACGCAGGAAAAACTATACATATTAGGTATTGCCAGATTCATACTGACTTGTAGAATGAAAGTAACGGATCAGTTTTAATGCACATTGAACGCTGTAAATAAGAAACCCGTAGAACTGTAGCGGAATAGCGTTTTCTTTGCAATTTCACCCGGTTTGGAATTTTTTTCCCGCTTCCCACTACACCGTATGCAATATTAAATGGTGGCGTTGGAAAGTACAACTTTCAATGCATAACCGAAAAAAGCTCCGGGCGCGAAAGGGTTAACTGCAACACTGCATATGTGGTACTGTATATTGTATCACATGTTCAATCTGTCAACTGCAACATGTAGGTTGTACCACGAACAACCTGAAGATCAGAATAAGGAAGCATATCTCTGATATCCCATACTCAAAAAGCCGCAATGTCTCAGCAATAAGTTTACACTATACGGCTGTACATCAAGGTGATACAAAAGGTCTTCTTGTTTGTGGCTTAGAAAGGGTTAACCCTCCAGGAGGGGTGGTGACCATAAGCGTAAGCTTCTAAACAGGGAATCCTTTTGGATTTTTCAAATTGGTTGTTGCATCCCTTTCGGTTAGAATAGAAAACATGATTTGATTCTCCATTATTGAGCCTTATTCATTAATGTTTATTTTCAGTATGTTTTTTCTGTAATTTTATAAATGTGCTTTTATACATGTATGTGGGAGTATTCATTCCCCGCCCACTGGCAATTAGGCTACTTGAACACTTGTGTTTGCAGGATCTGTTTGTGAGATCCGTCCAGGCTCTCACGAACGGACCCGTCATGATAATACAAACGTCTGCATCCGTTCTGAACGGATCCGTTTGTATTATCTTTTACATAGCCAAGACGGATCCGTTATGAACTTTATTTAAAGTCAATGGAGGACGGATCCGTTTTCTGTTGTGCCAGACAAAACGGATCCGTCCTCATTGACTTACATTGTGAGTCATAACGGATCCAAACTGCAGGCAGCGTTTTAGTGTCCGCCTCCAAAATGGAATGGAGACTGAACTGAAGCAAACTGATGCATTCTGAACGGATCCTTTTCCATTCAGAATGCATTAGGAAAAAACTGATCAGTTTAGGACCGTTTGTGAGATCCTGTGACGGATCTCACAAACGGATTCTGCAAACCCAAGTGTGAAAGTAGCCTTACTCTCAGCTATTTAAACCAGTGGTTTCAGATGTCCTATGACATCATGACTAAGGATCTGTACTGCGTGATCCAAAACGCGTAGATTAGGACTTTGTAAGTGTTGGCTTTTAACTGTGCATCTGGATGAAGAAAATAAAGGCTGGAATATATTTGCATTTTTTGGAAGCTGGTCAATTTTTTCCTCTGTTTTTCTAATGTACACCCATATACTGGATGTTCACCTAAAGTGCAACCTCAACAGGAAAGGGAGTTCCTTAACCCCTTCAACCCCGGGCCTGTTTTCACCTTTCTGCCCAGGCCATTTTTTGCAAATCTGACATGTCACTTTATGTGGTAATAACTTTGGAACGCTTTTACTTATCCAGGCCATTATGAGATTGTTTTCTCATCACATATAGTGCTTCACGACAGTAGTAAATTTTTGGCAAAATATTTCATTTTTATTTATAAAAAAATGCCAAATTTACCAAAAATTTGGAAAAATTTCCAAATTTCCAAATTACAATTTCTCTACTTTCAAAATACATAGTAATACCTCCAAAAATAGTTATTATTTTACATTCCCCATATGTCTACTTTATGTTGGCATCATTTTATAAATGTCATTTTACTTTTTTAGGACGTTAGAGGGCTTAGAAGTTTAGAAGCCATTTTTCAAATTTTCACCAAATTTTCCAAAACCATTTTTTTAAGCACCAATTCAGATATAAAGTGATTTTGAGGGGCTTACATAATGAAACCCACCCATAAATGACCCCATTTTAGAAACTACACCCCTCAAATTATAAAAAACTTCTGTTACAAACTTTGTTAACCCTTGAGGTGTTCCACAAGAATTAAAGGAAAATGGAGGTGAAATTTCAAAATGTAATGTAATGTTAATAATTTTTTTTCTTGTAACACAGTAAGGGTTATCAGAAAACTAAACCTCAATATACATTGCTCTGATTCTGCAGTTTACAGAAATACCCCATACGTGGTGGTAAACGTCTCTATGGGTTTGTGGCAGTGGTCAGAAGGAAAGGAGCGCCATATGGATTTTGGAGGCAGATTTTGCTAGAATTTTGGAAACTACACCCTTCAACGAATATATTAAGGGGGGTACTGGCCACTTTGACCCCCTAAATGTTTTACGGAATTTGGAAACACTTGGCTGTGAAAATGAAAAATTTCATTTCTTCCAATAAAATGTTGCTTTAGCCCCAATTTTTTTTATTTTCATAAATGGTAACAGGAGAAAAGCACCCCATAATTTGTTACCCATTTTCTCCTAAATACGGCAATACCCCATATGTGGTGGTAAACTGATGTGGGGGCACATGGCAGGACTCAAAACAGAAGGAGCGCCATATGGATTTTACAACACAGATTTTGATGGAATGGTTTGCTGGAGCCACTGATTTTTATTTTTTTGAGTTATTGTCTTATGTGGGGGCTCATTTTTTGCGGGATGAGCTGATGTTTTCATTGGTACCATTTTGGGGTACATAAGACTTTTACACTTTTTGCGAGGCAAGAGAGAAAAAAATGGTTGTTTTGGCATAGTTTTTATTTTTATTTTTTGCAGCATTCACCTGCAAAATCTTTATTTTGTGTTGCCATATTCAGAGAGCCATATTTTTTTTATTTTTCGGGCGATTGTCTCAGGTAGGGTATCATTTTTGCAGGACAAGATGACGGTTTGATTGGTACCATTTTGGGTTAAATACGCCTTTTTGATCGCCTGCTATTACACTTTTTGTGAGGCAAGAGGGAAAAAAATGGTTGTTTTGGCATAGTGTTTTTTTTTTTTTTGCAGCGTTCACCTGGGGGGCCATCTCATGTAATATTTTTATAGAGCAGGTTGTTACGGACGTGGCGATACCAAATATGTCTAACTTTTTTATTTTTGGAAAGTTTTACACATTAGATTTATTTTTTAACATAATAAAATCTTTTTTTTGTGTTGCCATTTTCTAAGAGCCATATTCTAAGAGCCATCGGGCAGCCCGCTGGCTCATTTTTTAAGAGCCATCGGGCTGCCATCCAAGCCCCGTCACAGCAGCGCGGGGACCCAATGGCCCCCCCGCTCGCCATCCTGAACATGCGGCACACCTCATGTGCCACGGTCAGCGCTGACCGTGGCACATGAAGGGTTAATGCGCCAGCATCGGTGTTTTCACCGATGCTGGCGCATTCCCCAGGGGTTCGTCACCTGGGCACAGCCGGACCCCCGCCGCTGATCGGGCAGGCGCAGTTGTGGGCGGCAACTCCCGTCCCGCTGCGCCGTACATGTACGGCGCTGGTCGGGAGGGGTTAAGGTTACTTCCTTCAGGACCCCTCTCTTTTACGTCTTACCTGAACTCCATAAGTCAACTACTAACCCCCCTGGGAGACCCATTATTTCCATCACTTCGGCCCTATCCCTCTATATTGATCTTTTTCTAGAGGATTATGTTGTCAAGCTCCCCACATAACTGAGGGACTCCACACATCTGATACATTGACTACAATCGTTCTCTTGTACTACTGGGTTCTCTTTTCTGACTTTAGATGTGACTGCGTTGTATTCTAATATTCAGCACTCTCTGGGACTGGAGGCTGTCTATCAGACATCCAAATTACCAGAAACCCAGGTGGATTTTCTTATCAAGGCCATGGAATTTATTATGAACAACAATATTTTTCTTTTAAAGGCCAGATCTACAAACAGCGCAGAGACTGTGCGATGGGCACGCGCCTCACACCCAGTTATGTTTATCTTTTTATGGGTCATTTTGAGGGCGTGTTCATCGCACAGTCCCTGCATTTCCCCCATTCATTGGTTTATATAAACATTTTATTGACAATTTATTCTTTATTTGGCTGGGGTCTGAGGCTGAGTGTAGATGTCAACAGCTACATTCAGTACAGCAGTGGACACTTTGCCTCATGGCTAAAGAATATGGAACATAGAAGAGGATTCTTTACTGTAAGAGCAGTGAGACTATGGAACTCTCTGCCTGAGGAGGTGGTGATGGTAAGTTCACTAAAAGAGTTCAAGAGGGGCCTGAATGTATTTCTGGAGTGTAATAATATTACAGGTTATAGTTACTAGAGAGGGTTGTTGATCCAGGGAGTTATTCTGATTGCCTGATTGGAGGAAGGAATTTTTTTCCCTAAAGTGGGGAAAATTGGCTTCTACCTCACAGGGCTTTTTTGCCTTCCTCTGGATCAACTTGCAGGATACGGGGCTGAACTGGATGGACAGATGTCTTTTTTCGGCCTTATAAACTATGTATATGGGCAATTTCAGAGGATCCATCGTAATCGTTCTCGTGACTCAGGAGGCATTCATTAAGAAGCACTTTCTGGATAAGAGTTACAAAAAGTACTGTCCATTCTGCTTTAGATAGAGCCAGCCCCCACTCTCAGAAAGAATGCCTTATGTCCAAGAGTCCAAATCCATCCTGACTATCCATCCTGACATACTGACTAAGAAATTAGGGGAATGCTACATAAATACTGGCCCATCCTGCTCGAGGATCCAATCCTAAATATATGTTACCTGATACACCTGGGATTATATTTAGGAGATCTCAAAATTTGAAGGGCCTCCTGGCTCTTTCTGCATTGAGATCCACATGTAATTCATCCTCCCCACCTGCAGGGGGACCTATAGGATGCTTTAAGTGCCGCAATTCATCATGTGCCTGCTGTCATAGTATCTCAGATGGCGTGGACACATTCTCCTCAAATTCTACTGGGGAAGTATTTAAAATCCGCAGCCATCTAAATTGTGGGCGTAGTTTTGTTATCTGTTTGCTGTCATGTCCATGTAATACGTTGGCTGCACAACTCAGCCTATAAGAACCAGGCTGAATAAACACTTCTATAATATTAGGAAGGGCCTGTTCACACACAGTGTGTCCTGACACTTTTCTCAGGTGCATAATAATGATCCAGAGTTTAAATATTCTTGAATATATCACTGAAAGATTGGTAAACAGAGAATCCTTCTGGATATTTCAGTTCAATACTTTGTTTCCTAGTAGTCTGAATGAGACTATTGAACTAATCAAGAAGTAATTTGAAAACTGATAAAATTATTATTTTTTTTTTTTTGGGGGGGGGTTACATGTATCATGAATTCACTTGGTGATCCATCAGATTCACCTTTCTCATGGTATATCCTTGTATGGCAAATTATGCATGTTGCACTTTAGTGTACACCAAAATCATCTGCATATGCCTGGAGAAGCCAGCCGCAGGTATAGGACAGTTAACTACATCATAACACCAAATAGGTCCACAAAATGTCCAGACATCAATCATAATAGATATACTTTATTGAAATTAATAAACAATACATAGACACAGAGGCAGAAGAACAGTAGCATGGAAATTGTTGAGAAAGAAACAGGGACGCGGTGTGCAAACCCCGTCCTCCATCAAAAATTGGCAGGTCAAAAATTAAGTAGACACAAGCAACCATATAAGCTGAAAATGGCAGAATACCATAATTGAAAGAAGAAGCCCTGTGTGGCGAAACGGCGTTGGGACTGTGACGTGGCGTGCAACCTCCTCCCTCCATCTGCGGCATCACTGCTCTGGGTAACTGTTATATGGTTTCTTTTTTTCAATTATGGTATTCTGCCATTTTCAGCTTATATGGTTGCTTGTGTCTACTTAATTTTTGACCTGCCAATTTTTGATGGAGGACGGGGTTTGCACACCGCGTCCCTGTTTCTTTCTCAACAATTTCCATGCTACTGTTCTTCTGCCTCTGTGTCTATGTATTGTTTATTAATTTCAATAAAGTATATCTATTATGATTGATGTCTGGACATTTTGTGGACCTATTTGGTGTTATGATGTTGCACTTTAGGTGAACATCCATTATATGGGTGTACATTACTATTGCTTACACATTAATAATGTTCCACTATGTCTAGATCTCTTATTGACGAGAATGTATTTATGCAGGCACATCCCATGCACATGTATATTTGTGGATATTTGGATCCACACAAATTATATATCTGCATTCACACGAAGCAACATTTGGATATCCACATGAATTATATTATATTAAATGATGGCCTGATTATATTTTGACTATTTTGGATCATGTTTTTTCTCTATATATTATTATTTATCTGAATCCACTCCATGTATTTTGAATGTTTTTGTATTTTCTTCTGGTTCAATCCATTTGAGTCCACTCCATGTATTCTGGATGTCTTTGTATTTCGATTGGCCTGATTACCATCTGTTGTGGTTAGCCCTATTTAAATGTATGTATTTTCTCCTGACCTTACAGCCAGATGAAGGTGGCGGCCTGCCACTGAAATGCGTAGCTATCCTTTTATTTATAGTGTTTTATGTATGTTTTTAATGAATAATTTTATAGATAGCAGAGCATGTTCCTATGTGTATTCTGGACTCCATCTGGAGGATCCCGGCGAACAAGCATAGCAGCCTGATCTATCCTCTCTACAGTAGAATAGGAATACAAAAGAGACCAATATAGGATCCCTCCTTCTGGAAGTGTGGAGTCAAACCCAAAATGGGGTGGAGGCCTATAGGGGCGCCAAATACAGTTACCGTATATTGGTATAGGTGTGGAATGGTCATATATATAATTGATGATATTATCCAAAATTACATGAGGCTAGATGGGACTAATAAAACATCTACCGTATTTTTCGCCCTATAAGACGCACCGGCCCATAAGACGCACCTAGGTTTTAGTGTAGGAAAATAAGAAAAAAATATTTTTCATCAGATCCTCTTATCAGACTGCCCATAAATTTAAGGACATCACATCAGACCCCCATATCAGCCCCCTGTGCCCCCATACCATCTCACTGTGCCCCCATCAGACCTCAGATCAGCAGAATGTGCCCCCATCAGACCTCAGATCAGCAGAATGTGCCCCCATCAGACCTCAGATCAGCAGAATGTGCCCCCATCAGACCTCAGATCAGCAGAATGTGCCCCCATCATACCTCAAATCAGCAGAATGTGCCCCCATCATACCTCAAATCAGCAGAATGTGCCCCCATCATACCTCAAATCAGCAGAATGTGCCCCCATCATACCTCAAATCAGCAGAATGTGCCCCCATCAGACCTCACATCAGCAGAATGTGCCCCCATCAGACCTCATATCATGCCCCCATCAGACCTCAGATCAGCAGAATGTGCCCCCATCATACCTCAAATCAGCAGAATGTGCCCCCATAAGACCTCACATCAGCAGAATGTGCCCCCATCAGACCTCATATCATGCCCCCATCAGACCTCAGATCAGCAGAATGTGCCCCCATCAGACCTCAGATTAGCGTTTTGTGCCCCCTCACGCCACAGATCAGCGTCTTGTGCCCCTATCAGACCTCAGATCAGCCCACCCAGCCACTGATAAAGACCATACTTACCGTACCTGTTCTGCGCTGCCGCTGCCGTCCGGTCCCACGCTCCGCGCTCCTCTCTCTTCCCTGCCGGCACGCACTATGACCTGACGCCGCAGCGTCAGGTCATAGTGCGTGCTGGCAGGGAAGAGAGAAGAGCGCGGAGCGTGGGACCGGACGGCAGCGGCAGCGCAGAACAGGTAAGTATGGTCTTTATCAGTGGCTGGGTGGGCTGATCTGAGGTCTGATGGGGGTCCCTACGTACAAGTGAGCGCTTCCTTATGGAAGCGCTCACTTGTATTCGCCCTATAAGACGCACAGCATTTTCCCCCCTACTTTTGGGGGAAAAAAAGTGCGTCTTATAGGGCGAAAAATACGGTAAGTAAAACCAATTAGAAATTATGTCATCATTTCTAATTGGTTTTACTTAGATGTTTTATTAGTCCCATCTAGCCCTATGTAATTTTGGATAATATTATCAATAATAATAAACTGCTTGTTCGCAGGTGGCTAAGGTGACTTATAGGAACAGAGGCTGCCAGCCAGTATCATATTTTCCCAGGGATCCACCTTCTTAAAGTTGCTGTAGGGACCCCCATAATCATCATCTGCTGTGTGGGCAGGTAATATTTGAATGTATCCATAAGGTGTGCCCCACAAATAAATTTTACTGGTGGGCCCGAGGCATCTCAGCCTGACAATGTGCACCAGTACACCTCACCCATGTGAGGGTTATACCTAGGCTAATGTTGATCTCTCAGTATAATACAGTATACTGTTGTACTAAAAGGCAACATATTACCAGCCCATGTCTCTTGGGATAATAGGAGAAATGGCACTAAAACATTTGGCATTGTTTATATGTCTCCTTTTTTGAAAAGCCTTATAGATGTATAGAAAAGAAATCACGCACTCTCTTGTCTTTGCAATTAAGTTTTAATCGTAAATGTCCTCACATGGGATCTATGAATATCGTAATATAGCTCAAGCTAGCTTAGGTCTGCACATAGATTCTCTAGCCAACGCCTGCAGCTTCTTTTGCGTCAGATTCAAAAAGGTCAACTCGACCGAAACGTTTCATCCAAAACGCAATTTTCGCACTATGCATCATTGATCCTTTGTACGAGTGCATTTGAGCTATATTACCATATTCATAGATCCCATGTGAGGACATTTACGATTAAAACTTAATTGCAAAGACAAGAGAGTGCGTGATTTCTTTTCTATACATCTATATGGGAATTGACTTCCGTATATCACAGCACCTCGACCTAAAATACTCAGGAGTGCACCTTCCTTTATCTTCTACTGCAAAAGCCGTATGGCGCTCTTTCCTTTCCTGCCATGTGAACCCACAGCAGTTTATCAGCACATATGGGGTGTTGCCGTATTCAGAAGAAAATGGGTAACAAATTATGCAGTGTTTTTTCTCCTGTTACCCTTTGTGAAAATGAATAATTTTCTAAAGCAACATTTTATTGGAAGAAATTAAACTTTTCATTTTCACAGCCAAGTGTTTCCAAATTCTGTAAAATTCTTATGGAGTCGAAGTGTTCAGTACACCCCTTAACCACTTCCCATCTGCCCGTTGACTATAAATATCCGGGAAGTTGTCTATCTCAGAATGGACATTTCTGAACGTCCATCCAGGGATGGCAGCTGCATGCTAATCATGCAGCTGTTGTGCCAGGGGCCCGTTGTCAGTGACAGCAGGGCACCCCAGGGAGAAGGCAGGGACCGTTCCTGGATGTCCCTGCCTTCTAGGTCGCTTTATACACAGCACTCAACCTTCTAACGTCCTAAAAAAATAAAATTACACTACCAAAATGATGCCAACATATGTAGACATATGGAGAATGTTAATTAATGAATATTTTATGAGGCATCACTACCTGTCTTAAAAGCAAAGAGATTGAAATTTTCAAAAATTTGTTAACTTTTGTTTTTTTTTTATAAATAAAGGTAAGACATATTGACTCAAATTTACCATTAGCATGAAGTACAATGTGTCATGAGTAGGGATGAGCGAACTTTTGAAAAGTTCGGTTCGGTTCGGCGAACTTTCGTGAAGTTCGGATTCGTACGAACCGAACCTAAAACGAACCTTGCTATATGCTTGCTATTGCAGCTACAATAGTGGGAGTCTGATAGGGTATAGTTTCGTTTAGTTGCAGTTGCTATCACAATGAAAAAAGTGGAAAAAATCAAAGTGCAAAAATAGTCGTCGACAGCCAGGTCGACAATATTTGACAGCATTGAAGATGTCCGCTGGAGCAGTCCATGTCATGCCAGAGTACCAAAAACACACGGTAGATCGTGGCATCAGCCCAAGAATAGGCTGCGTTGAAGTCGATGCGGTCTCAGTGACATCACAGGTCAGAAGACAGACAGGCGTACCATTTAATTAGACCTTGTGCACCCCAGAACAGGTACACATTAGCCAAGGTGTAAGTGATTACACGGGGCATAGGACACAAAGTGCAAGTTGGCAACACCGGCAGCATTGCCTTGGACCCAGTAGGGTGGAAAACAGACATTTGACAGTGGAACCAGCAGCAGTAATAGTACTGTATTGGACCCAGTATGGTTGAGAAGAGACAATTGACGGAGGAGGAGGCGGCAGCACTTGATAGCACCCAGGCCAGTATAGTTGAGAACAGACAATTGACGGAGGAGGAGGCGGCAGCACTTGATAGCACCCAGGCCAGTATAGTTGAGAACAGACAATTGACGGAGGAGTAGGCGGCAGCACTTGATATCACCCAGGCCAGTATGGTTGAGAACAGACAATTGACGGAGGAGGAGGCGGCAGCACTTGATAGCACCCAGGCCAGTATGGTTGAGAACAGACAATTGACGGAGTAGGCGGCAGCAGCACTTGATAGCACCCAGGCCAGTATGGTTGAGAAGAGACAATTGACGGAGGAAGAGGAGGCAGCAGCACTTGATAGCACCCAGGCCAGTATAGTTGAGAACAGACAATTGACGGAGGAGTAGGCGGCAGCACTTGATAGCACCCAGGCCAGTATGGTTGAAAACAGACAATTGACGGAGGAGGAGGCGGCAGCACTTGATAGCACCCAGGCCAGCATAGTTGAGAACAGACAACTGACGGAGGAGTAGGCGGCAGCACTTGATAGCACCCAGGCCAGTATGGTTGAGAAGAGACAATTGACGGAGAAAGAGGAGGCAGCAGCACTTGTATAGCATCCAGGCCAGTATAGTTGAGAACAGACAATTGACGGAGGAGTAGGCGGCAGCAGCACTTGATAGCACCCAGGCCAGTATGGTTGAGAAGAGACAATTGACGGAGGAAGAGGAGGCAGCAGCACTTGATAGCACCCAGGCCAGTATAGTTGAGAACAGACAATTGACGGAGGAGTAGGCGCAGCACTTGATAGCACCCAGGCCAGTATGGTTGAGAAGAGACAATTGACGGAGGAAGAGGAGGCAGCAGCACTTGATAGCACCCAGGCCAGTATGGTTGAGAACAGACAATTGACGGAGGAGTAGGCGGCAGCAGCACTTGATAGCACCCAGGCCAGTATGGTTGAGAAGAGACAATTGACGGAGGAAGAGGAGGCAGCAGCACTTGATAGCACCCAGGCCAGTATAGTTGAGAACAGACAATTGACGGAGGAGTAGGCGCAGCACTTGATAGCACCCAGGCCAGTAGGGTTGAGAAGAGACAATTGACGGAGGAAAAGGAGGCAGCAGCACTTGATAGCACCCAGGCTATCAAGAACAGACAATTGATGGAGGTGGAAGAGGCAGCAGCACTTGATAGCACCCAGGCCAGTATGGTTGAGAAGAGACAATTGATGGAGGAAGAGGAGGCAGCAGCACTTGATAGCACCCAGGCCAGTATAGTTGAGAACAGACAATTGACGGAGGAGTAGGCGGCAGCACTTGATAGCACCCAGGCCAGTATGGTTGAGAAGAGACAATTGATGGAGAAAGAGGAGGCAGCAGCACTTGTATAGCACCCAAGCCAGTATAGTTGAGAACAGACAATTGACGGAGGAGTAGGCGGCAGCAGCACTTGATAGCACCCAGGCCAGTATGGTTGAGAAGAGACAATTGACGGAGGAAGAGGAGGCAGCAGCACTTGATAGCACCCAGGCCAGTATAGTTGAGAACAGACAATTGACGGAGGAGTAGGCGCAGCACTTGATAGCACCCAGGCCAGTATGGTTGAGAAGAGACAATTGACGGAGGAAGAGGAGGCAGCAGCACTTGATAGCACCCAGGCCAGTATGGTTGAGAACAGACAATTGACGGAGGAGTAGGCGGCAGCAGCACTTGATAGCACCCAGGCCAGTATGGTTGAGAAGAGACAATTGACGGAGGAAGAGGAGGCAGCAGCACTTGATAGCACCCAGGCCAGTATAGTTGAGAACAGACAATTGACGGAGGAGTAGGCGCAGCACTTGATAGCACCCAGGCCAGTAGGGTTGAGAAGAGACAATTGACGGAGGAAAAGGAAGCAGCAGCACTTGATAGCACCCAGGCTATCAAGAACAGACAATTGATGGAGGTGGAGGAGGCAGCAGCACTTGATAGCACCCAGGCCAGTATGGTTGAGAAGAGACAATTGACGGAGGAAGAGGAGGCAGCAGCACTTGATAGCACCCAGGCCAGTATAGTTGAGAACAGACAATTGACGGTGGAGTAGGCGGCAGCACTTGATAGCACCCAGGCCAGTATGGTTGAGAAGAGAAAATTGACGGAGGAAGAGGAGGCAGCAGCACTTGATAGCACCCAGGCCAGTATAGTTGAGAACAGACAATTGACGGAGGTGGAGGAGGCAACAGCACTTGATAGCACCCAGGCCAATATGGTTGAGAACAGACAATTGACGGAGGAGTAGGCGGCAGCAGCACTTGATAGCACCCAGGCCAGTATGGTTGAGAACAGACAATTGACGGAGGAGCAGGGCAGCAGCACTTGATAGCACCCAGGCCAGTATGGTTGAGAAGAGACAATTGACGGAGGAAGAGGAGGCAGCAGCACTTGATAGCACCCAGGCCAGTATAGTTGAGAACAGACAATTGACGGAGGAGTAGGTGGCAGCAATTGATAGCACCCAGGCCAGTATAGTTGAGAACAGACAATTGACGGAGGTGGAGGAGGCAGCAGCACTTGATAGCACCCAGGCCAGTATGGTTGAGAACAGACAATTGACGGAGGAGTAGGCGGTTGCAGCACTTGATAGCACCCAGGCCAGTATAGTTGAGAACAGACAATTGACGGAGGAGGAGGAGGCAGCAGCACTTGATAGCAACCTGGCCAGTATGGTTGAGAAGAGACAAGTTGAGGAGGCAGCTTCAGCAGCTCTTGATTGCACCCAGTATGTTTCCAAATAGACAATTGACGGTGGGGGCATTAGTAGGAGCAGTATTCTTTTTGACCCAGAAGGGCCTAGTACAGAGAACTAAAGTTGGAAGCTAAGAATATGCACGCTTGTAAAAATCAGTTTTTATACATGACAAAATGTTGATGTAGAGTTCAGCACAGGACAGTCAACGTTAAAAAAAAAAAACCCTCTAACATTACAGCTAGTCTAGTAGGATACGGATACGGTTAAATAGACAGACAACCTCACCCACAGAATCCATGAGGTGAATAAAGGACATTTAAAAAGGCACATATTCAAGAAGGCTTTACGCCAGTTCCATTATCCAAAAATACGTGTCCAATTTTCATGAAATGGACACCTCACTGGCACTCGCTTTACAAATTGACGCAACTACTCTGGTGTCAAGCCTGTTGAATCTGGGCCTATGGCTGTTGGCGAGACATATATATATATATCTTTGCTACACCAGTTTGATGTCCTAACCGAGTGCAGCGCCCAACCCAATGGATGTATGCTTTTGTGTTTTTTTAGTGCTGTCACCAGCTGGCTTAAAGGGAACCTGTCATCTCGGAACCCCCCCTGAACTAGAGTAAGCGTTGTATAGTGTAAGTGATGCTGAATCCGAATATGTAAGCTTTATCTTCATACTCACTTCCATTCTGACGCTGTGCTCCCACAAACCTGCAGTAAAATGCACTCAGTGGACTCCGGTGTTCACTCACATAATGGAGAGGACTCAAAGAAGAGTCCACTGAGTGCATTTTACTGCAGGTTTGTGGGAGCACAGCGTCGGAATGGAAGTATGAAGATAAAACGTACATATTCGGATTCAGCATCACTTACAGTATACAACACTTACTCTACTTCAGGGGGTGTTTCGGAGATGACAGGTCCCCTTTAAAGGATAAGTCCGGGCAATTTATAAGTTTCTGGTTCAAGTAAGGGCACAGAAAGTTATTAATTGCCTGGACTTATCTTTTAAAGTGGGTAGGGGGAAAACCCCTGATGGGGTATGGGAGTGACCTTCCCGCCCTCTCTTTGGTCACTCCCAAAAAACCTCACCCTATGGGTACCTTCACATGTGGCTGCGGGTCTGCTGAGTAAAATCCACAGGGCATTTTTATACCGTTCACCAAACGGCGTTCAGTACTATGGTGCCGTCCGGACATACGCAGTTCTGCGCTGAACTGGGTATTTGCGTCCAGTCCCATAGTACTGAAGGTGGCATAAAATCAGCCAACGATGCGCTGTGGATTTTAGGCAGCAGAGAACCCCAAAAAAGCATCCCATTGTAAAGGCACCCGTAAATAAGGCAAGTTAACCTGCCTTTCAGCAACTGTTTGTTGCTGTAACTAATAGTGGAGGTTTTTTTATATCACAGTTGAAGGACAGCAGCCTCCGTGATATATACCCCATAGACAGCCTTATTCCACGCATGACTGCATGAGAGGCGTGAAATCATTCGCACAGAGAAGAACCCCATTGGGATTTGCGGTGCGAGATTTTACTACTCTCATGATATCAACAAAATACCTCAAGAACAGTTAGTACCCGCTCACAAAACGATGAGTAGTGTTCCTTGGCACGGGTGCCAGGGATAGAACCCCACAGCTATAGTTCCCAAAAGGTGAAATCCCCACTTTGTGAAGCATAGTCGTGGGGATTATTTTAGGGATGGTACTGTTCTTGGGGTATGGGTTGGACGGTGCACCGGTGTGAGGCATTAAGCTGGTGTGGAGATGTTAAATGGCCAACACACCATGGGCATTAAATTTGGAGATGGGGTTCTGTTTATTTAAATGTATCCGAATTAAGTAGGGAATTTTTAAGATGATTTTGTTTAATTTGGGGTCTAAGGGGGGAACATTACTTAATAAGTTAAATTACGGACTTTTACATTGGGCACATATTTGGGATATTAAGGTCAGTTTCTTGGACACACGGATTGCCATGCAAGACGGGTGACTGATGACTTAGTCATTCACATCAGGCAGGGGGGTGGTATAATCCGATGTAATCCAGGCACGATTCATCTTTAGAAAAGTCAGCATCTCAACACTGTGGCAAGAGAGCCTCGTTCTTTGCGGTGTTATGATGTTACCCGCCACACTGAACACCCTCTCTGACGCAACACTACTGGCTGGGCAGGACAGCAGAGCCAAAGAAAACTCTGCCAGTTGAGGCCAAATGTCAAGTTTCTCTGCCCAGTACTGCACGGGGTCAGTGACACTTTGGGGCAGGGTACAATCCAGGTAGGCAGTGACCTGGTGGGTGAGCTCATGCTGGTCCACGCCATGAGTCCGGTGTTGTGTCCCCTCTTCAGCAGCTGGCTGCATGAAATCGCTCATCAGCGATTGGAGGCTGTAGCGACTTCTCACGCCTCCACTAGTGGTGGTGGTAGTGGAGCGCGCTGGTTCCCCCGAGCGGATGTTGTCTGGGAACCTGGCTGGTCTCGCTGGTAAGTTGAGACCAACTGACTGGTGAGTAGGTCCCGGTAGTACCCCAGTTTTGCCTCCCTCTCTGATGGCGGAAAAAATTCAGCCATTTTGCGGCGGAAGCGAGGGTCCACCAGGGTGGCCAGCCAGTATTGGTCCCTCTGGCGGATGTCCACAATCCGGCTGTCACTCCTGAGACACTCCCGCAGGCACCTTGCCATCTGCACCAAGGACAATGAGCGCCTCTCTTCTCCACTGTCCTCGGTATAGTTCCAGGGTCTGCTGGGGTCTTCCTCCTCTTCCTCTACCACCTCATCCTCCATCTCCTCCTGTGATTGAGAGGCAGAGAAGCCAGGTGGCGGTGTGTGGAATGGCTGGGCGTAGACATCTTCCTCCTCCTCACCCTCCATCTGCACTTCATCCATCTCTGGGCTCAAGGCGATGTTCAGCCTTGGAGTGGTGGCCTGGGAATCCTCGCTGATGATGCTTTTCAGCGCACTTTCCAGAACATGGACGAGTGGGATGATGTCGTTGATCCCATAGTCATGCCTGCTCACAAACAAAGTCGCGTCCTCAAAAGGGATCAACAATTGGCAGACTTCACGCATCATCTGCCATTGTGTGACTTGGAAGTCGCAGTGTGGCGTGAAGCTGCCTGATTGCCCCATGAGGTAGTCTGTAACAGCTGACCTTTGCTCGTACAGGTGGTCCAGCATATGGAGGGCAGAATTCCAGCGTGTTGGCACATCGCAGATTAGCCGATGTTGGGGCAGACTGCGCTGTCTCTGGATCCTGAGCAGGGTGTTCCTTGCAGTGTAGGAGTGGCTGAAGTGTTTGCACACTCTGTGTGACATCCTCAGAAGGTCTTGTAGTGCAGGAAATGATCGAAGAAACCTGTGCACTATGAGGTTTATCACATGTGCCATACAAGGTGTATGACTCAGCCCTCCCTGCTGCACTGCAGAGACAATGTTCCTCCCATTGTCTGCTACCACACTTCCCACCGTTAGTTGACGTGGGGTCAGCCATTGATCGATCTCCTCCCTGATGGTCCGGAGGAGCTCCTGCCCACTGTGGCTCTGTTCACCCAGGCTCACCAAATGGAGGACAGCCTGAGAGCACCAGGCCTGACATCAGTGGTAAGACACCGGGGCAGGTTGGACTGCTGTCAAAGCGGCGGATGGTTGCAAGGTGGTGGAGGCAGAACTTATGCTTCCCGCTGCTGGCCCCCTAAAGCACCATGGAGGTGTCAGTGGCAAGAATGGGCCAACTTCCTGATGGTCTTCTGGGAGGATGTTGACCCAATGGGCAGTAACAGACATGTACTGCCCTTGGCCATAATTTGAGGACCAGACATCAGCACTCAGGTGCACGGTCTTGAACACCGAGAGTCCCAATGAGTCACCCACCTTTTTCTGCACATAATTGTGCAGTGATGGGACAGCTTTGCCAGAGATGTAATGGCGGCTGGGGACTCGCCATCTGGGGTGCGCACACGCCATGAAATCCCTGAAAGGCTGGGAGTCCACGAGGTTGAAGGCAGGGACTGAAGCACCAGCAGCTTAACCAGGTGTCCGGTCAGTTTCTGGGCCATGGGATGGCTGCTGGAATACACCTGTCGTCTGCCCATGGACTCAGTCACGGATTGCTGCCTCATTAGTGGTGTAGATGGCAGTGACACTGTGTGGTGCTGGCACCTGAGGCTGACGAGCCCTGAGTTGCACTGAGAGGATGCTGCATGATGGGATCTGCAGTGTATGGTGCATCCTGACAGGAGGTGGTATTGGGTCACGGTTCTTCCAGGGCCTGTTGCCTTTCCATGTGCTTTTGCATGGATGTTGTCCCGAGATTATCACCCCTGCCACGACTGACCCCCTCATTGCACAGCAGGCACAAAGCAATGTGCTTATCTTTCCCCAGGCGGAAGAACTGCCCAGACGACAGAGGACCGTGGTTTGCTGACAGCCACGGGGGTCTTGCTGGCTGTTGACTGCCACTGCTGCCTGAGGGTGCCCTCTCAGGACCAAGGCTTTGAGAGGGTGATCTCTGCCTGGTAACTTGACTTCTACCCCTCCCTCTTGTGCCTCAGTTCCTTGCAACAGTGGGAATGTTGCTGCGTCGGTGGCAACCTCTATTTCCTCCCTGATGATTAGGATGATGCTGCTTGAGGGCGCCCACGTCCGATCAGCGACATCGTCATCAAACTCTGCACCACTGCTACTTTCCTCCGGTGGCTGGGACAGAATATCAGGTGTGGCACTGGATGCCCCTCCCTGGCTCTGTTGACTGCTTACAGCCAACACCTCCTCTGGAGTCTCACTACGTTCCACCCGCTGACTTTGGTGGACTTCCTCCTCCTCCTTCTCTTCACTAAAATGTGGTAGAGACTCCAAGGGCAGATCAAGGTTGCCAAGAGTTCCCTGGCAGAAGGTGCCCCAAAGGTGAGTGGCATTCTAATAACAGGGGACGGGGCAGAGGACTCTCGCTGACCGTCCCATGTAAGGGTGGTGTCGGATGATCCAGCGGTGCTTGACTCCTCGTTTGGAGCTTTGGGCGGTGGAACTGGAGGATTGGGTAAGCCAATCTAGAACCGCTGGCTGTGTGGTTCTTACTTGACCAGTGGCCATCAGGGGTAGCTGCACCCTGCTGCCATGCCTGTTACCCCGGCTGCCACCGGGCCTGGTGCTGCCACTTCTCCTACCCTCACCGTCTGCTGTTGCACTTCTTGCCTGGGAAGTGCTGGAAGTAGGACGCTTGGACATATTTTTATTAGGGTGGGGGAAAATTAAATGATGTATTTTTTTATACTTTTTTAAACTTTATTTTTTTATAACTTTTTTTAACTTTTTTTTAAACTTTTTTTATAACTTTTTTTAACTTTTTTTTTTAAACTTTTTAATAACTTTTTTTAAACTTTTTTTGTTGCGCTAAACGGGGTGACAGCACCCAACTGAGCAGCAATGTGTAGCGTGTAGCCAAAAGTTTTGAGACATGATACAAATATTAATTTTTACAAAGTCTACTGCTTCAGTTTTATAATGGCAATTTGCATATACTCCAGAATGTTTAAAGAGTGATCAGCTTAACAGCAATTACTTGCAAAGTCAATATTTGCCTAGAAAAATGAACTTTATCCCCCAAACACATTTCAACCATCATTGCAAGCCCTGCTTTAAAGGACCAGCTAACATCGTTTTAGTGATTGCTCCATTAACACAGGTGTGGGTGTTGAATGAGGACAGGGCTGGGAGATCAATCTGTCATGATTAAGTAAGAATGACACCACTGGACACTTTTAAAGGAGGCTGGTGCTTGCATCATTGTTTTCTCTTCTGTTAACCATGTTATCTCTAAAAAAACACGTTCAGTCATCATTGCACTGCACAAAAATGGGCCTAACAGGGGAAGAGGTATCGCAGCTAGAAAGATTGCACCTCAAGTCAACAATCTATCGCATCATCAAGAACTTCAAGGAGAGAGGTTCCATTGTTGCCAAAAAGGCTCCAGGGCGCCCAAGAAAGACCAGCAAGCGCCAGGACCGTCTCTTAAAAGTGTTTCAGCTGCGGGATCGGGCTACCAGCAGTGCAGA
>ONZH01024037.1:0-59563 GCA_900303285.1 Rhinella marina | reverse complement strand
TGTGTCCTAGCTGCCGCTACGTCCAAATTATGTAATTGTGCCACTCTGTGGCCTACTCATGCTGCTGCCGCCGCCTCCACACGCTGTGTCCTAGCTGCCGCTACATCCAAATTATGTAATTATGCCACTCTGTGGCCTACTCATGCTGTTGCTGCCGCCTCCGCACAATGTGACCTAGCTGCTGCTACCTCCAAATTATGTAATTGTGCCACTCTACGGTACGCTACTGCTGCTGCTGCTGCCGTCTCAACACGCTGTGTCCTAGCTGCCGCTACGTCCAAATTATGTAATTGTGCCACTATTTGGCCTACTCATGCTGCTGCCGCCGCCTCCACACATTGTGTCCTAGCTACCACTACGTCCAAATGATGTAATTGTGCCACTCTGTGTCCTACTCATGCTGCTGCCGCCGCCTCAACACGCTGTGTCCTAGCTGCCGCTACGTCCAAATTATGTAATTGTGCCACTCTGTGGCCTACTCATGCTGCTACCGCCGCCTCCGCACACTGTGTCCTAGCTGCCACTACCTCCAAATTATGTAATTTTGCCACTCTACGGTATGCTACTGCTGCTGCTGCCTCCACGTGATGTGTCCTAGCTGCCGCTACGTCCAAATTATGCAATTGTGCCACTCTGTGGCCTACTCATGCTGATGCCGCCTCCACACATTGTGTCCTAGCTGCCGCTACGTCCAAATTATGTAATTGTGCCACTCTGTGGCCTACTCATGCTGCTACCGCCGCCTCCGCACGCTGTGTCCTAGCTGCCGCTACCTCCAAATTATGTAATTGTGCCACTCTGTGTCCTACTCATGCTGCTGCCGCCGCCTCCACACACTGTGTCCTAGCTGCTGCTACGTCCAAATTATGTAATTGTGCCACTCTGTGGCCTACTCATGCTGCTGCCGCCGCCTCCACACATTGTGTCCTAGCTGCCGCTACGTCCAAATTATGTAATTGTGCCACTCTGTGGCCTACTCATGCTGCTGCCGCTGCCTCCGCATGCTGTGTCCTAGCTGCTGCGACCTCTTAATTATGTAATTGTGCCACTCTACGGTATGTTGCATTTAAATTTTTATGACTGATGCTGTCTCTCCCAGGGTATGTCACTGTGCCATTCTGTCTCATTAAAATTAGTACGACTCCTGCTGCCTCTCCCACTCTGTGGCCTTGAAATGTATTTGACTGCTGTCTCTTGCAGCTGCTGTTATGGTGCCACTCGGTGGCCTAGCAAATGTATTCGACTGCTGCTGCCTCTTGCAGCTGCTGTTACGGTGACACTCTGTGGCCTTGAAATTTGTTTGACTGCTGCCTCTTGCAGCTGCTGTAACGGTGACACTCTGTGGCCTTGAAATTTGTTCGACTGCTGCTGCCTCTTGCAGCTGCTGTTACGGTGCCACTCTGTGGCCTTGAAATTTCTTCGACTGCTGCTGCCTCTTCCAACGGCTGTCACGGTGCCACTCTGTGGCCTTGAAATTTGTTCGACTGCTTCTGCCTCTTGCAGCTGCTATTACGGTGCCACTCTGTGGCCTTGACATTTGTTTGACTGCTGCCTCTTGCAGCTGCTGTTATGGTGCCACTCTGTGGCCTTGAAATTTGTTTGACTACTGCCTCTTGCAGCTACTGTTACGGTGCCACTCTGTGGCCTTGAAATTTCTTCGACTGCTGCTGCCTCTTGCAGCTGCTGTTACGGTGCCACTCTATGGCCTTAAAATTTGTTCGACTGCTGCTGCCTCTTGCAGCTGCTGTTATGGTGCCACTCGTTTGCCTAGTAAATTGATTAGAATTTTTTGGACCTTCTGCTCGACAGAAGCATGTCAGTCGTAAATTTTTGGTACGTTCTGTAGTCCTATTCCATTATTCAAAGCTCAAGTACACAGGAAACCCTGTTTGTTTTGAACACTCGAATTTTGAAAAGTAAACGATTCCGGCCCCCGGAACACTCAGCGATGAGCATGGGGGAGGCGAGAAGCAGGGGCTCCCACAGGTGGTAGCTCAGCTCCCTGCAGACCGCCAGCTCTCAAGATGGAACTCCGAACTTTATTGGCATCTTGGGTCAATACTGACATTTTGTCACAGTCGAGGCAAAGCTAGAGCCTTCACTGCACCTCCTCTGTCTTAAGTTCCCGTCCGCTGGCATAACCAGCCCCGATACTAAGAACATATGCGACAGTTGATCTTAACCAAAAGGACGAGAATTTTTTATTACGGTCTGCTCTTCAGGGTATGTCATCATGCCACTCTCCGGCCTGATGTTGCTGTCACCGCCAACTCCACATGCCGTCTCCTAGCTGCCGCTACGTCAAAATTAGGTAATTGTGCCTCTCTGTGGCCTCCAAATTGTACTACTACTTCCACTGCTGCTGCCACTTCCAGGGTCTGTCAGACTTGAGTTGTTTTGTGAGTTTTGGCCCCTTAACTGCCCAAATACATAAAAGTGTGCAGCGATTCTAAGAGCGAAGCCTGTTATGTGCGTGTCACACTGGCTCACAGTATTCTTTCACTACCACAGTAGACTCCCTATTAGTGTTGAGCGAGCCTGCTTGGCTGAACTCGCTGTTCGGCCGAGCATGCCTACGCTCGGCTCCGCTCAATGTTCGGACGAACACCAAGTGTACTCGAGCGCAATGCTGGCATTCACCATTATGTTGATTTGTACGCTAATGCTACACATTGTATGCTAATGCGTACGAATTTGTATGCTAATGCGTACGCATTTGGACGCTAATGTGTACGCATTGTGCGCTAATGTGTACAAATTCCAGTTAATTAGCATACTTTTACGAGCGAATGGAGTAAAAGAGGAGAAGTCGCGATTCTGACCTTTTCCTATTAACCAGACACCCTCCCCTCTTCCGAGCGGGTGGTGCCTGGTTTAGTCCCATTGACTAACATTATGCTCGAGTGCTTGGCCAGAGCACCCGAGCATACGAGCACACTACTCCCTATGCGTTTTATTGCAAGGCACAGTGTTCTAGACCACTATCCAGGCTCTCTGCAGCCCGGAAGTAGCCGTTTTTTAACGCGATTCGCAACAAATTTATTCGGATCGAAGTGAATCTTTTCGGAAAATTCAGCGAAAAAGATTTTTTGTATTCATCGCAGGTGACTTTGTACTTTTCTGAATCATCTTTTTGTCCTGATTTCAAAAATGTATAGAGTTTTTCTGTAGCACGTATAGTTTCCATGGAGCAGCATCATTATTATAAGGCATAGGAAATATACTGGCGACATTAAGAAAACAGTAATCCACATATCAGAAAAAAATGCTTGACCTTACAAAACAGTTTTTATTGAACCAAAATAATTTTACATGCAAAATAGAAACCAAAATATGAGCAGAAATTAAAAGTGCTTGACATTAGACTGTTGTCCCTATATAACGTCCTACGGTAATCTGCCATCATTGAATCATTCCAAAAACCCTGGTAGCGGTGTTCCATTACTTTAAAGAAGAACTCCCGCAAAAATTTTTATTCTCTGACCTGTTAGAAAGGTGCATGATATAATCTGTAGTGAATGTCATTTTCTTATCAGAGGCTGAAATTGAGAGTTTCCACTCTCTTCTTATTGTAGCTAGGTCATGTGACCAACTCCCTGACCTCCAACTGACCCAGGACAGCAAGCCAGTCACTTCTCTATTCATTCCTATGAAACTGAAAATGAGGCTAGCATAGGAATGCATAGAAAATTAGACTTCCTGTCCACACATAAGGTGCTAAAAAATTCATAAAATTCAGCTACTGGTAAGAAAGTGACATTCACTACAGATTACATCATGTACATTTCTAGCAGGACATGGAATAACATTTTTTGCGGGAGTTCTTCTTTAAGGTCCTGGTGAAACCGCTCGCTTACATCCCCAAGATTTTGAGGGAAGAAATCTAAATGTGAATGCAAAAAGTGCATTTTCAGAGACATGCAACATCCAAGACACTGGTATGCATTTAGCAGTTCCTCAACACCTTCAACATATTCTGGAGATTTATTTTTTCCTAAGAAGTTTTCACAGATGAAGCTTTTCCAAGATCTTAATTCCTTATCATTTAGAGTTCCTTAAAACACATCATCTCTCATAAGCTCTCTGAGGACCAACAAATACCCCTTCCTTCAGTTTTGCTGGTGAAATGCTGGAGAATTTCTGTGAAATGTACTGGAACCCTTGTGGATTTGTCTTGGCCATGGCTTTCACAAAGGTTTTAATCAATCACAACTTTATATGTAGTGGAGGAGGAAAGATTTTTGTTGGAGCAACTAAAGGATTATGTTGACCATTGTCTCTACCTGGAGCATAGATGTTTCTCTGTCCCCAATCACGATGAACATAATACTCTACTGTATTTCTACTGTCCCATAAACACAAGAAGCAACAATATTTTGTGAAACCTCCTTGCATTCCCATTAGCTTTCAAATCTCCACAGATATTCCATTGATGATGCTTATATTGTATAGCATCCAAAATAACTGACAGATTTTCATAACTTTCCTTTAGATGACATGAGTGAGCAATAGGGATTGATGGTTTCATATTTCCATTGTGAAGTAACACTGCTTTCAAACTTCTCTGGGATGAGTCAATAAACAATCGCCAATCTGCAACAAAATACTCTTGATTCAGTTCTTCAAAGAGGCCATTCACATTGTTACAGTATACTTCTGTTTCGGTAATAACACACTTTGACATCATCATGAAGAAGATTCTTCTGTTTCAACTTAGATGCAAGAAGTTCAGCTTTATCTTTTGACAATGAAAGGTCAAATCATTTAATTCATGTTGAGTAAAGCGTTCTGGCTGTTCGACTGCTCCATCAGGTACATACTCATCTTGACTTGAGGTCTCCTTGTCTTTGCCAGTAGCTTCAGCTCCATAGTCTTCATATTCTACTTCATTTTCATCCAATCCAGACAACAATGGTACAGGAACTGGCAATGTACCATCATGTGGAACTGGCCTAATCGCAGATTCAAATTCAGGGTAATTAATCTTATGTTTGTTCTTTGTAGAAAAGCCCTTCAGTTTGACAAAACAAAAGTAGCAGTCATCACTATGATTTTTGGGTTCTCTCCAAATCATGGGAACAGCAAATGGCATAGCCACTTTCCTCATATTCAACCAGTCACGGAGGCCATTTTAACAACTTGAGCATATCACATGAGGGGCCCAGCTTTTGTCTTGATCCCCAAGTGGACACTTAAAGTACATCTAGTACATCTTTTTAATATCATGAGTGATTGAACGTACTTGGCCTATTGGTGTAAAAGAACCACACACATAGCAGGATCTGTTCGGATGATTGATACTCTGTCGGGGCATTTTTCTCTATTAAAGGGGTTGTCCGGGTTCAGAGCTGAACCCGGACATACCTTTAAATTCACCCAGGCAGCCCGCCTGAACAGGGCATCGGAGCATCTCATGCTCCTATGCCCTCCTTTGCCCTGCGCTAATTAGCGCAGGGCAAAAGCCTTTAGCCCGGTTCTGGTGACGTACCAGGCTCTGCCAGGCGGAGGCTTCCGCCTGGCAGTGAGCCCGGTGACGTCACCGGCGCTGATGGGCGGGCTTTAGCACTGCCCTAGCCAGTAAAACGGCTACGGCAGCGCTAAAGCCGGCCCATTACAGCCGGTGACGTCACTGAACTCACTGCCGGGCGGAAGCCTCCGCCCGGCAGTGTGTTATGTAAACAAAAGAGCCCTTGCCCTGCGCGATCCAGCGCAGGCAAAGGGAGGGCATCGGAGCATGAGATGCTCCGATGCCCTGTTTAGGCAGGCTGCCTGGGTGAATATAAGGGTATGTCCGGGTTCAGCTCTGAACCCGGACAACCCCTTTAAATCAAATCAAACAGTAGAGTAAGTTCAGTTCAATGGTGGTGACAAACTAAAAAAAAAAATGCGATGAGCCAACCGACTATATGTAGATATTTCCCCAGGGATAACAGAGGCAGCTTGTATTTAGAACTGATTTTACTGGAGGTAATCTGGTAGATAACTATATACAGTTGTGAGGTAAACGGGTCAGCCTATTCCTTACAGATGAACATTTGCAGTTTCTCAGTGTGATATTGGCTGCTTTCAGGTTCTCTCTCTGTGGAGACCCTCACTCAGTTACACCCCAGTGGCTGAGCTGTTTTCTTCCCTCTTAGGCAACTTGCCCTCCCAGAAATGCAGTGAAAATCCTCTCACAATGGCGGCTGTCCGCTGCCTTTCCTTCTATCTCCCTGTGGCAGGGCTCAGATCCCTGTAGAGGCCTGTCTCCTGTCAGAGTCTCACATACCAGTCCTTGCTGCCATCACCATCCTTTTCTGACTAACTCAAATCGTACCGCCTCATAACAGTTAGCTCCTCCCCATAACATGTGACTTTCCGAGAAGTAGTCATTAGTTGACTGCACTGTCAATACTCCTTCCCATAAAACTCGCTAAAACCTTTACTGATGTTGTCCCTGTAAGAAAATTCACAATTAAGTAAGACAAGCAAAGAAATGGGAATAAAATAGGAAAAACCACATACATTGAAAATGCAGAAATAATGTAATAACAAAAATGCTTTATGTGATAGATCAAAACTAAGCATATTTTTGAAATCAGCACATCAAACTCCATAAAACAGACATATTACCTTTGCTGATGATTTTTTTTGTGTTGACCAGTGTTATGATCACCAGCTAATATCCAGAATCCAGAATATCCAGAGTAACCACCGTGTGCAGCACAGGCAGCAGCTAGACGGGCCGGCAGTGACTCAATAAGGTCCTGGTAGGTTGTCACAGGTATCTGAAGCCATGCTGACTGCAGTGCATCACAGTTGCTGGAGGGTGCATGATGGAGGATTCATAGAGGAAACATGACGATCGAGGTAGTCCCACTGAAGCCATGCTGACTGCAGTGCATCACACAGCTGCTGGAGGATGCATGATGGAGGATCCATAGAGGAAACATGACAATCGAGGTAGTCCCACAGATGCTCAATTGGGTGTTTAAGTCAGGTGAATTAGGCAATCAAGGTAGTATTTGGAAGTCTTGGTCATGCTCTTCCAACCAATGTTGGCATGTGACATGTTGCATTCCTTTTCTGGGAGATCCCATGCACCCCAGGTAAGACAATCAGCATGTATGGCTGTATGTGATCTGCTAGGATGGATTCATACCCAAATCAGTTTAAAGTATTCCACATGGATGAGTGAGCCCAGAGAATGCCACAAACACATTCCTCAGACAAATAGCCCCATTTACCCATGACAGAATTGAGGTATATGTTTGCAAACAGTCTACTGCACACCTTATATACCCACCAAGCCAGCTCATCACACGTGACTTCCTTCATGAGCTACGCGCTGACGACATCTATAGTAGGAAATAGTCGTAATAATGTGACTCCACTGTGTATGTCATGGCGTGAAAGTTACTGTGTACTATACTGAGCACTTGCTGCCGGAGTAATGGTGGTCTTATATCGCCCAATCTTTGGGAAATATGAGCGCCAATGGATGATAACACAGTCCATTGAATACTGATTGCGAGAGGAACAATTTGTTCCTCTCTCATTCTGTTCTATTCATTATCAGCAGCACATCCCCGATTACACAGGCAGATGTGCTGCCTTCACGATCAACACTATTAAACCAGACATACTGTCTTGTGGGGTTGATTCTGCTGATTAAAACATAACTGTTTTGTGAAAATGGGTTGTGGTGTTCCCAAGGTAAAAAAATACTTTTATCCTTTAGGGCCCTTTCACACAACCGTATGCCCTCTGAGACATACGGTCCGTGAGCAGGCCATATGTCCCGGAGCGGCATCGATCATGCGCACGAGATTACAATGATGCTGTGCAGGCCGGGCCGCCCACCAGGCTATTGTCCTGCACTCATAAAATCATATGAGGGCATACGGTCGTGTGAAAGGGCCCTTAGGCCTTTCACACGACAGTATTTTTAGCGGGCTCCGATCCGCATTTTTCACATGAAAAATGCGGACCCATTCATTTCTATGGGTCCGCAAAAAATACTGAGAGCATACGGTGTGCTGTCCGCATCCGTATGCCTGTTCCGTAGCCCCGCAAAAAAATAGAACATGTCCTATTCTTGTCTGCAAAACGGACAAGGATAGGCATTGTTATAATGGACCTGCAAAAAAAACGGATGACATACGGACGACATCCGTTTTTTTTGCGGATCCGCAATTTGCGGACCGCAAAACACAATGTTCGTGTGAAAGAGGCCTTAGGTAAATGTTGGCTTCAGTGCACCAAAGGGTGTGTCCAGCAAAGGAAAGATGAAGCGCACTAAGGGATTAGGCTCTGCATCTCAGTGCACTGAAGACCTCATTTTTAATAATTTTATTTTTTCTCAGGAACACCGTAACCAATTTTCAACCTTACCAGGCAGTATGGCTGGGTTAATAGGGTTGATTCTGCTGACAGGTGCTCCTTAAAATGTAACACCATTAAAAAAAAAAACATTGAAAAATTCAAATTAAACTTTGCTGCAACTGTGTGTTAAATGCTATAATTATAATTATAAGTAATATTTATTATTAAAGTGCCACTCATTCCATGGTGCTATACATATGAAAAGGGGTGCACATACATAATACAAAACAATTGCAATGAGCATGAACAAGATGAAATGCAAACTGGTACAGAAGGAAGGAGGACCCTTTCTGCGAAGGCTTACAAACTACAACATTTACTAAATCTGTATGTCTGTGGTAGCTTGAAACACAGCTAGTGGTGAGCGAATTGAGCTTCAGATCCAAGATTAGAGATGAGCGAGCATACTCGTCCGAGCTTAGTGCTCGTTCGAGTATTACGGTACTCGTAAGTGCTCGCTGCTCGGACGAGTATCTCGCCATGCTTGAGGAAATGGCAACTTCCGCATTGTGCATTTTTGGCGCCTATAAACTCAGCCAATCACAAGCCAGGAGACTATGCAGTACACCCAGCATCATGTGGGGCCCTTACATGTCGATAGCAGGGGTTGGCTGGCCTGATCAGGTGACCCTGGAATATACTAGTGACTGCCCGCGGTGCTCGGCTCAGATGCTGTCTGGATGTCGTTAGGGATAGAGCTGCTGCGTTTCAGGGAGAGTGTTAGGGCCTGCATTTAGTTCTTTGTTAGGCAGGAGTGATCTCACAAGAACCCAACAGCCCTTCTGAGGGCTACAAGAAATTTTTTTTTGTCTCCTGGCTTGGCTGGCTGGCACTAGTAGTGCAGCTATCGCCATATATAACCCTTTTTTTTTATTATTGTTCTATCTCAGTGATACAAATCCATTTCATACAGCAGTGTGGAACCATTCTGTGTGTCACAGTTCAGCTGTCCACTCACTACAATTGTATTTTCTGTCCAGGTGACACATTCTGTACGTCACTTAATTAAACCAGGTCTTTTGCTCTCACTCATACAGCTAGATCACAAAAATCTCTGTGCGACATTTGTCTGGGTTGCAGTCAAAATAGCCACCGTCAGCCAGGGCTGAGTTAGCTCTCTGATAGTTTCTGCACGTCACGTTCAAAAAAAAACAAAACTAAAAAAAATATACACTCACCGGCCACTTTATTAGGTACACCTGTCCAACTGCTCGTTAACACTTAATTTCTAATCAGCCAATCACATGGCGGCAACTCAGTGCATTTAGGCATGTAGACATGGTCAAGACAATCTCCTGCAGTTCAAACCGAGCATCAGTATGGGGAAGAAAGGTGATTTGAGTGCCTTTGAACGTGGCATGGTTGTTGGTGCCAGAAGGGCTGGTCTGAGTATTTCAGAAACTGCTGATCTACTGGGATTTTCACGCACAACCATCTCTAGGGTTTACAGAGAATGGTCCGAAAAAGAAAAAACATCCAGTGAGCGGCAGTTCTGTGGGCGGAAATGCCTTGTTGATGCCAGAGGTCAGAGGAGAATGGGCAGACTGGTTCGAGCTGATAGAAAGGCAACAGTGACTCAAATTGCCACCCGTTACAACCAAGGTAGGCAGAAGAGCATCTCTGAACGCACAGTACGTCGAACTTTGAGGCAGATGGGCTACAGCAGCAGAAGACCACACCGGGTGCCACTCCTTGCAGCTAAGAACAGGAAACTGAGGCTACAATTTGCACAAGCTCATCGAAATTGGACAGTAGAAGATTGGAAAAACGTTGCCTGGTCTGATGAGTCTCGATTTCTGCTGCGACATTCGGATGGTAGGGTCAGAATTTGGCGTCAACAACATGAAAGCATGAATCCATCCTGCCTTGTATCAACGGTTCAAGCTGGTGGTGGTGGTGTCATGGTGTGGGGAATATTTTCTTGGCACTCTTTGGGCCCCTTGGTACCAATTGAGCATCGTTGCAACGCCACAGCCTACCTGAGTATTGTTGCTGACCATGTCCATCCCTTTATGACCACAATGTACCCAACATCTGATGGCTACTTTCAGCAGGATAATGCGCCATGTCATAAAGCTGGAATCATCTCAGACTGGTTTCTTGAACATGACAATGAGTTCACTGTACTCAAATGGCCTCCACAGTCACCAGATCTCAATCCAATAGAGCATCTTTGGGATGTGGTGGAACGGGAGATTCGCATCATGGATGTGCAGCCGACAAATCTGCGGCAACTGTGTGATGCCATCATGTCAATATGGACCAAAATCTCTAAGGAATGCTTCCAGCACCTTGTTGAATCTATGCCACGAAGAATTGAGGCAGTTCTGAAGGCAAAAGGGGGTCCAACCCGTTACTAGCATGGTGTACCTAATAAAGTGGCCGGTGAGTGTATGTATATATAAAAAAAATTGTTTTTTTGTTGTTTTAGCTCAGTGATACAAATCCATTTCACACAGCTGTGTGGAACCATTCTGTGTGTCACAGTTCAGCTGTCCACTCAACACATTCCATATTTTCTGTCCAGGTGACACATTCTGTACGTCACTTAATTAAACCAGGTCTTTTGCTCTCACGTATACAGCTAGATCACAAAAATCTCTGTGCGACATTTGTCTGGGTTGACACTAAGCAGACCAAGTCTGCCTAATCTAATACTTTCCGTGTAAATGCTCCATACTACACGGTACGTAATAACATACGTAATTTTGATCTAACTTATCCACCTATATATTTTCTTGTTCAGATTGAACAAGTTTGTGGGTTTCAGTACAGCAGGCCCATTTATTTAATTTTTTTTATATAATAAACTTATATACAGAAAATGTTGAACCCCAGGGCTAAGGGACGAGGGCGAGGGCGTGGGCATTCAATTACTGCAGGGGGCAGAGGCCGTGGTCCTGGGCAGGGTGAGACAGTACCTGCTGATGAGGGAGCAGGGGAACGCCGCAGAGCTACACTCCCTAGCTTCATGTCTCAACTTACAGGGACACGTGGTAGAGGACTGTTGAAACCACAACAGTGCGAACAGGTGATGTCCTGGATTGCGGACAATGCTTCAAGTAATTTGTCCACCAGTCAGTCTTCCACGCAGTCCACCCACGTTACCCAAGGGAGCACTCCTCTGGCTCCTCCACCTCAACCTCCTTGCCCCCCAGTCTGCCCCCTCCCAGGAAAATTTGGAATGCGATCCGGCATACTCTGGACCCTTCCCAGAGTCACAAACCACTTCTCAGGTTGCTGCTGACTTCGTTCCCGATGCCCAAGTATTCCAACTGTCGCAGTCTGTGGGTGATGATGATGATGATGATGATGACAATGTTGAGTTAGTGGAAGAAGTTTGTAAAGAGGTGTCGGACGATGAGGAGACACAGTTGTCAGACAGTGGTGAAGTTGTTGTCAGGGCAGGAAGTCCGAGGGGGGAACAGACTGAGGAATCGGAGGATGACGAGGTGACTGACCCAAGCTGGGTTGATAAGACAAGTGAAGACAGTGCTTCTGAGGCGGAGGCGAGTGCTGCACCAGAACAGGTTGGAAGAGGCAGTGGTGTGGCCAGAGGGATAAGCAAGGCCAGAGCTGGTGCATCAGCAGCAACTGTTTCACGTAGTGAAGCTCCCATGGCGAGGCCTAGATGTTCGCAAGTCTGGAGGTTCTTTAAAGAAAGTGAGGATGACCGACGGACTGTGGTGTGCAACCTGTGCCACACCAGGATCAGCAGGGGTGCCACCACTACTAGCCTAACCACCACCAGCATGCGCAGGCATATGAGTGCTAAACACCCCACTCAATGGAACCAAGGCCGTTCACCACCTCCTGCGGGTCACACCACTGCTCCTTCCCCTGTGTCACTCGCTGCCTCTGCTAGTCAACCCCCTGCCCAGGACCCCGGCACGAGCGCCTCCCGCCAGAAAACCACACCTTAGCCTCCACGATCCTCCACAGTGTCCACCAATGTGTCCCAGCGCAGCGTTCAGCTGCCTTTACAGCAGACGCTGGAGCGCAAGAAGAAATACAGTTCCACCCACCCACATACCCAAGCCCTCAACGTCCACATCTCCAAATTGCTGAGCCTGGAGATGCTGCCCTATAGGCTGGTAGAGACCGAGGCCTTTCGCAATCTCATGGTGGTGGCTGCCCCTCTGTATTCGGTCCCCAGCCGCCACTATTTTTCCCGATGTGCCGTCCCAGCCCTACACCAGCACGTGTCACAGAACATCATCCGTGCCCTGACCAACGCTGTTTCTGAGAAGGTCCACCTAACCATGGACACGTGGACAAATGCTGCCGGGCAGGGACACTATATCTCACTGGCACATTGGGTTAACTTGGTGGAGGCTGGGACCGAGACTGACCCTGGGGCCGCTCATGTACTGCCCACACCGAGGATTGCAGGGCCTACCTCGGTCACGGTCTCTCAGACGTACTATGCCTCCTCCTCCGACCCCTCCTCCTCCACTGAATTACCATCCGTGGGCACGGCGCCTTCAGTCGGTAGCTCTAGGCACAGCAGCAGTGCCATGGGTAAGCGCCAGCAGGTGGTGCTCAAACTGCTGAGCTTAGGTGACAAAAGGCACACCGCCCAAGAGCTGTTACAGGGCATCACGGCGCAGACCGATCTGTGGCTGGCACCGCTGAACCTCAAGCCAGGCATGGTTGTGTGTGACAACGGGCGTAACCTGGTGGCGGCTCTGCAACTCGGCAGACTGACACATGTGCCATGCCTGGCCCACATGTTCAATCTAATAGTTCAGCGGTTCCTCAAGACATACCCCAATCTGTCTGATTTGCTCACCAAGGTGCGCCGCATCTGTGCGCATTTCCGCAAGTCGACCACAGATGCTGCCACTCTCAGGGCAGCGCAGCGCCGCCTACAACTGCCCGCCTACAACTGCCCGCTCACTGACTGTTGTGCGACGTGCCCACGAGATGGAATTCGACATTAAACATGTTATCCAGAGTTTACCAGCAGCGCAGAGCCATTGTAGACTGCCAGATGTCAACTTCCACCAGAACTGGTAGTCAGGTCAGTCAGATTCCTCAAGTCTACAATGAGGAGTGGACGTGGATGTCTTATATCTGCCAGGTGTTGAGCAACTTTGAGGAGTCAACACAGATGGTCAGCGGCGATGCTGCCATTATCAGCCTCACCATCCCGCTGCTTTGCCTGTTGAAAAACTCACTGCTCAGCATGAAGTCGGATGCTTTGCGCTTGTCACAAGAGACGGTGGAGGAAGATACGTCGCTTGATAGCCAGAGCACCCTCTGGTCTGTTTCTCAGCGCGTATCGGAGGAGGGGGATGAGGAGGAAGAGGAGGAGAATGTCGGCGAGACAGAAGAGGGTACCAGTTCTCAGTCCTTAACTCTTGAGCGTGTATGGGCTGAAGAGGAGGACTTGGAGGAGGAGGAGGAGGAGGAAATGGAGAGTCAGGCCAGTGAGGAGAGGGAATTCTTACGTGTTGGGACTCAGGCGCACATGGCAGACTTCATGTTAGGCTGCCTATCCCGTGACCCTCGCGTTAGAAGTATTTTTTCAAACACCGATTACTGGGTGTTCACTCTCCTGGACCCACGGTACAAGCAGAACCTTTCCACTCTCATCCCTGCAGAGGAAAGGAGTATGAGAGTGAATAGATATCAACAGGCCATGGTGCACAAGCTGAAACAATCCTTCCCATCTGACGCCGCTAGCGACAGAGGGCATGGTTCTGTGGGCCAAGTAGCAGGGGAGAGGAGGCGAGCAGGCAGCTTGTCCAGCACTGGCATGGGAACGCTCTCCAAGGCCTTTGCCGGTTTTATGTCACCCCAGCAAGACACTGTCACCTGTCCCCAGTCTAGGCAGAGTAGGGGGCAGCTGTACAGAAAGATGGTGAGGGAGTACCTAGCTGACCATACCAGGGATCACTCTGCTCCATACAACTACTGGGTTTCAAAGCTGGACACGTGGCCTGAACTGGCGCTGTACGCCTTGGAGGTGCTGGCCTGCCCTGCCGCTAGCGTGCTGTCAGAGCGGGTATTCAGTGCAGCTGGTGGCGTCATCACCGATAAGCGTACACGCCTGTCAACTGACAGCGCTGACAGGCTGATGCTTATTAAAATGAACAAAGCCTGGATTTCACCGGAATTCAAATCTCCTCCAGGGGAAAGCAGCTAAAGATTTAAATAACTTATGTATCCGATTCCTCTTCTCTACTCCTCCTACTCCTCTCCTCCTCCTTGTCGTCTTTGCCTAACGCTGACCAAAAAAACGCCATTTTTTAGAGGTCCAACTGGCACTCTTTTACCACAATTTTTCAGGAGGGCCCCCAAAAGGCCCTCTCTTCAAACAATTTTTCCGGAGGTCCACCTACAGGCCCTCTCTCCAAACAATTTTTCCGGAGTTCCACCTACAGGCCCTCTGTCCAAACAATTTTTCCGGAGGTCCACCTACAGGCCCTCTCTCCAAACAATTTTTCCAGAGGTCCACCTACAGGCCCTCTCTCCAAACAATTTTTCCGGAGGTCCACGTACAGGCCCTCTCTCCAAACAATTTTTCCAGAGGTCCACCTACAGGCCCTCTCTCCAAACAATTTACGTCTTTTTCCTATCTTTCTGTCTCTCCAAACTATTTTTCCGGATAGCTGCCATGTACGGTATTAAACTGAGAAGAATACATAGAACACATGCCACACTTGATCAAGCTCATAATTTACAACTGTACCAGTTGATGCTAAATTTTTAAGTTGGGGTCCTGCGTCGTCATTCGAACTCCATCCGGCTGTTGTCACCACCACACACGCTAGCCCAGGGGGCACTCCTCTGGCTCTTCCAGCTCAACCTCCTTCCCCCCAGCCTGCCCCCCACCTACAGGCCCTCTCTGCAAACAATTTACCCGGGTAGGGGACGTATTAGATATTGTACTGATTTTTTTTTGTTCTTCTTTTAATTGCCTCCTGCGATAGACGGGAATCGAACCCGGGTCAACTGCTTGGGAAGCAGCTATGCTCACCACTTTACCACCAACAGCCACAGCAACTGATAAGAACAGATACTAAACTTGATGTCAGCCAACATTTCGACAATCGATAACCCGAAACGGGTCCGCCATCGAGCCCGGCGTTCAGCCACCCTGAACATTTCACATACTCTGACCGAGTCTGACCCTGGGGCCGCTCATGTACTGCCCACTTGGAGGATGCTTCACCTCCTGCTACCTCAGTCTAACTTGGTCACTCTGTTGTCACCGCCATGCCGCGTCTGGCTAAATTTTTGGGTGGCTCATCTGCTACCTCATGTAACTTGGTCACTTGTTGGTGTCACCGCCATGCTGTGTCAGGCTTATGCCTGCATCGTGTGGCTGGAGATAGGAGAGCAGTGCCAGCATGGGCATGGGTGATGGACCTTCGTTGCACCTAGTTGGGTGCTTCCCTATATATTCCCACCATGCCAGCCATGGGTTGTACATAAACTAATAACAGGGAAAACAAATAAAATATTTTACAGAAGGGTCAACTACAGACACTCCTAAACAATTTTACATGAGGGAGTGTCTCCCCGTCTGCTATCGTGTTCGGTCAGGCTGTCAGTAGCTACACCACCTCTGTCGTCCGCAGAAGCAGCCACTATGAGGAAGGCCACGGCGAGAACATCCCCTTTTCAATTGAGAGCAAGTGTGGAATTGTAGGAGGATGACACTTTTCTTCCGCAGTGGATTCACCTTACCCTTTATCATTGCCAGACAACAGTTAGTGAAAAAGTAATTGGCAATGATGAAGAAAATGTAACGGTGCAGTGGACCGTCTGTGACACAAAACCTATATATTCCCACCATGCCAGCCATGGGTTGTACATTAACTAATAACAGGGAAAACAAATAAAATATTTTACAGAAGGGTGAACTACAGACACTCCTAAACAAATTTTTAGGAGGGTCAACTTCGGACACTCCAAAACAAATTTTTTGGAGGCTTGCCTACAGACATTTGACTGCTACCTCAATCTAACTTGGTCACTTGTTGGTGTCACTACGCTGTCACCATGATGTGTCAGGCTTATGCCTGCGTCGTGGGGAGGTGGATATCACAGCAGTGCCAGCATGAGCAGTGGTGTCACCTGCAGGCGGTGATGGACCTTCGTTGCACCTAGTTGGGTGCTTCCCTAACATGTGATGAGTATTTGCCTCGCCTTTCTTGGTCTGGGTGAGCACAATTGCCATGAGGGTAACCACCAGGCTGTTGCCTGAGAATTAGGCAGCCTCAGAGGCATCCATGCATGCTGCCCCTGCTGTTTCCTGTCCATTTCCGTGGTTTCCATCATTTTCTGAGGTTTCCAAGTTTTCACCCAGACTTCCCTAGGCAGAGCCTTGGTCCCCTGCAAAAATGCTCGAGTCTCCAATTGACTTCAATGGGGTTCGTTATTTGAAACGAGCACCCAAGCATCAGGAAAAGTTCGACTCGAATAACGAGCACCCGAGCATTTTAGTGCTAGCTCATCTCTATCCAAGATCCAAAGTCAATTTTTTCAAAAACTTCTTTTTAATGCTGTACGGAGACTTGTCTCCATACAGCGTTAAAATGTATGTGCTTCAGCGAGGCAAAATTTGTAAAGTCCGAAGTCACGCGAGACTTCAGTAAATAACTCTGGACTGTGATTCTATAACTTTACATATATTTTAAAACAGAAATCCGAAGACAGCTTTGGTACCGAAGTACCAGCCGGTACCGAATCTGACTTCGGATTCCTATTTTAAATTGATGAAGCACATACATTTTCATGCTGAACGGAGACAGGTCTATAGAATCGACTTCGGATGTTGGATCACCCCTAAACAAAGCTATTGATTTTATTAAGTTAGGGCTGCTCACTGAGGAAGTACATATGTGTCTTCAACTTTTACACTGTATTTATGGTTAGAATTTTCTCTGCATATAGGCTGCCATTGGGGTATCACCTCATTGCACTGGGGAAAAAAATTCACAGTTCCAGCCAGTTTTAATACTTGCAACATATTAAGGACATCATGACTATGAATTCTCAATAATTATACCAATTGTACAGTAGCCTGATAGGATGTTCTTTACACATCCATGTATTAATAATAATATCCTTAATGAAATGAAGTAAAAGGGGTAGACAAATTCTTTGGAGGCCTCTATCACATCCTGATATAAAGTATATCATCTTAGCTCCACGGTAACTTAAGTTATACTTTGTTTAAAAATAATACAGTAAAATAGGATTAAAGATACATTGAGAAGGCTGCATTTATTCTTGATCTTTCTTTATGCCCTCTAGTATGGTTCCCTTGACTTTTACAAATTAATTCTCATATAAATCTATAGAAGAGTCCCTCATAAACCATTGCATTCATCACATTTACGGCTATTTCAGACAGTAGCTGTGTACTTTCTGGAGTTTAAAACAAGAATTGAAGCCTCCAGTAAGATCAGCAGAATACTATTGAGACATTACCTTAAGACAGGCCCGCTAAGAGCATTTTGGTGATTTACATTAAGATCAGGCTTTAATTTAAAAAAATGGGCTTTCACTTTGCTATTTAACCAACAAACCTTTGAATCCATAAATTTCTTTCACATCTATTACCCCTGACAGTAACTGTTATCATTTATGTAATGCCCTCTCCAACTTTTTTTCCTCACAAAATGCCTTGTCAAGAAATGTAAATCATTGCATCAATCATAGAGTTTTTGTTAGGAGAGAAATTGAATGCACAATGTTGACAAATTGCAATTTATCATATTTCATTCCTTTTACAGGTAAATATAGAAAGCAACTCTAGTAAGGTTTTTTTTACTATTGCTGAATAAGTTAACATACAAACAATTGTTGTAGAATATATATATATATATATATATATATATATATATATATATATATACAGCATATATAAATATATGTGTATACTAGCAGAAAGACCCGGCTTTGCCTGGGTATATTTCATCTATTTCATTTAATGTTTCTGTGTGTCGTTGCAGAGAGAAAGTCAATGCAGCTGACAGAAGTTGATTTTTACCTTCATTTTTTCAATCCCCATTGGCTGCGGAGTGGGAGGGGGCATGACCTGACTGGGTCGGGGGCGTGGTTTACTGGGACCTTGGGGGGGTGCTTTTAGGTCCTTCTTTTCAGGGTGGCCTGAATTATAGGTCAATGCCATGGTAATTTGAGGAAACACAGTGGGTAGCACTGGAAGAAAACATTGCTTCGCACGGGTATATTTACTCTATTTCATTTAATGTTTGTGTGTGTGTCATTGCAGAGAGAAAGTCTCCTTCCCACCCATTCCTGTAGCTGACAGAAGTTGATTTTTATCTTCATTTTTTCAATCCCCATTGGCTGCGGAGTGGGAGAGGGCGTGGCCTGACCGGGGGCGTGCTTTAGCGGGACCTTGGGGGGTGGGTTGCTTTTAAGTCCTTTTAGTGGAAGAAAACATCTTTTATTACTACTGAACGGTAGTAGTCTAATATTAGTCTATTTCATCTAATGTTTCTGTGTGTTGTTGCAGAGAGAAACTCACCCTCCCACCCCTGCAGCTGACAGAAGTTTATTTTTACCTTTATTTTTTCAATCCCAATTGGCTACGCAGGGGGAAGGGGCGTGGCCTGACAGAGTCGAGGTGTGGCTTAGTGAAACCTGGAGCAGGTGTTGTAAGTCCTTCTTTTGAGAGTGGTGTGAATCACAGGTCGGTGCCATGGTAATTTATGAGGACACGCAATGGGTAGCAGTGGAAGATTTACTACTGAACGGTCATAGTCTAAAATTAGTCTAAAACATAAGTTATATTTATGGTAACCGGAATACCCCTTTAACAGTACCATCCACAGCGCTCTGCCCTTTTAAAGCATTGAATAGAAATGGCTGGATTGTTACCTGAGATCCTCAGCTGGCTGCTAATTACCTGGCTGTGTTGTTATGGAAGTCATCCCATAAAAAGATAGTGCCAGAAAACACAGAAAAGATATCACAAACAGCATGCAAGGGGTAGGTAAACTAACAACATATACTAGGGATATGAATTGATAGTTTGGGCAGAAGGAAACTGTCCCTGAAGCTAACCCTAGCAAACTAGGCGGCCCTGCCTTGGAAAGGAATAGCCGCCCCGATAGGGGCGATCCCATGTCCTGAACCTCCTAGAGTCCCTAGTGAGGTCCTGACACAGGATAGTGCCCAAACACCACTTCTATAACACCACAGGTGAACAAACAAATCATCAATTGTCCTTCTGATAAGTCACGTCAGTTGTCAATGGTCTGCATCAGATAAAGGTCAAAAGGTAATCAAAAGTAATCAAAAGTAATAGTTTGCTGGAAACAACCTTAATATACTCATGGATCAAGATACAATGATCCCATACGATCAATACTAAACCCGACGCGTTTCACTGACCAAAAACAGGTTCAGATCATCAGGGGAAAAATTACCAATGAAGACCAGCTTAGAAAAATAAGATTACCAAAAGAAAATATTATTTGAAATACATATATAATGTGGCTGGAACCCAATACTGAAGTACGCATGAGGTATATCCGCATAAATGGTCCCCATAAATGAAAAACCAGTAGTAACTAAAGGGGCTACCAATTGCGTCACCACAGAGAGGTCCTCATATGTTGAGATTGTAACACACCTAAAAAGTACAAGGTAGATAGATATCCCGAGGACCTACCTAAATACCAACATAATCTTGTAATAATATCGATGAATTGATTACATTACAGGTGTCATGAGTCCCAGCTGAGGCCTCATTGCAAAAAGCATATAAGGCCAACAATCAAAAAGCAGGATACTACTTGCGTGACCAGGTAAGGTCAATGATGCCCAATGTCAGGCCAGACGGACGGGGCCTCGATATCCTGCCCATCTCATCAGAATTGTAGCATGCCGGAGGGGAACATGAATACAGCGCGCCGCTATTTAAAGCCAGCGCAACCTCCTCCGTGCTCTGGAATCTTCCGGAAGCTCGACGTAGTCACGTGTCCCTGACGTTGGACACGTGATCACGTTGCGTTTCAAGATGCGTTCCAAAACACAATACCAGGAAGTGAACCATGCTACTCATAGGGCTCGATTAAGAGACATGGAATATAGAAGGGATCATTGAGTAAATCAAGGTAAAATTAAATAGAACAACCCCTAAACATCTCAAAGATAATTACTAACAGCTAAGGATAGGGATAGAACACAGCAAAACACAGGGGTCCCGATACGTATATATAATGATAGATCCCTGTACCATCCCTAATAATTAAAAACATGGAAAGGCCTATTTAGATGAAACTATTGAAATCATATTCTCATTTAACCCAACAGGGGACAGAGTGTTAAGTCTATGGATCCACCTTGTTTCTTTTTGTCTCAGTAATATATCAGTGTCTCCACCTCTGATGGTGGTACCAATCACTTCAATCACAGAAAAGGAAATCCCTTTGCTTACTCCCTTATGTGCTCTGGTCATGTGTCTGGAAATTGACTTATCCCTATTATTACGGATATCTCCCAAATGTTCAAGAATACGAACTTTAAATTCCCTGTTTATTTTTCCTACATAGAGGGAACCACAAATGCAAGTCATCAGATAAACAACACCCACCGTGTTACAGTTGGCAAATTGACGGGTAACAAAAGACTGAGACCCTTCACTGTTCATAAAGGAATCTCCCACCTTAATAAAATTACCGGCTTTGCAGTGACCACACCTAAAAGTGCCCCTCTGGCGCGATTCAAGCCAGGTGTTCTTAACAGGGGGATCAAAATGGCTGTGTACCAAAAAATCTCTAATGTTCCGTCCATGGCGGAAAGTTATAAGGGGTCTCTCGGGGAGAGCATCTTTTAAATCCGGGTCTGTTTTTAAAAGGGACCAGTATTTATTCAGGATTTCCCTAACTTGATTACTTCCAACATCATAGGTCCCCACAATTCTAAGATCCATTGCCTGCTTGCGGGGTTGTATTTGTAAATATGTGAAATTTACATTATATGAGGTAATGATTGATGATGAATTAGTCTAAAACATAAGTTATAGTTATGGTAACTGGGAATACCCATTTACCATTGTCATCCACAGTGCTCTGCTTCTTTAACGCAGACCTACAGCAGTGAACTGGCTAGGTTGTCATAGAAACCTGGTGTGTGGAGACTGCCTATGAGCTTCTATTGGCTGATAAGGGTCATGTGACCAGGCTACTATTGGCTAATGCATTTTTTGGGAATATCTCAGGAACGGTATGTCCTGGAGAGCTGAAAACTGCTCTAAAACCTGCCCGGACACCTGATGTCAATGTGTGCCAAATTTTGTGATTGTAGCTGCAGCAGTGTGGATTCCTTTAGCGGACATACACACACACACATATACACTCAGCTTTATATATTAGATTATAGTAAATACATACAGTATATCAACATGTATCAGGAAGATACTTTGGGACTAGATCTAATGTCTAGCCAAATTATTATCAGTAATTAATATAAATATTTATTACCTGTCTTGTGATTCTTTTCTTGTAGTTCACCAGGGAATATGTCGGGTTCACCATTTCACTGGGCATCAGCCACCTGTAAAAAGACAAAGGTGTGATAATATGTTCCTGCCACATGTTACAGACACTAATATTTATAACAGGCTAGGGACATAACTATATATCTCAGGGTTCATGTAAAAATAGGGGGTGAGAGAGTAACAAATTAGGAAGGGAAGAAGGAATGTGGAATAAAATGGGAGAGGGGGATTACAGAGGGGAATTTACCCCTTCACCCATAACTACATAGATGTGCGTTATTATGTGTAAAGGATTGTATGGAGCAGCCTACTGCACTGGAGCTCACTCCGTAAACAATAGGTGCTTGCTGTAAAAAACAGCCCATCCAAAATGACAAGGACAGGCAATAACACCAAACCCGATCGTTTAACCGCTTAGAGGCCGTGTTTCATAGAGACAGCAGCATATGTGGGCTTAGTCAGAGGGAGGGGGCTCCTTCTACCTTCCGATCCAAGCTCCTGCTGAGAAATCATAGAGCTGTATGGAGCAGGTTGCTTAGAGGCCGTGTTTGATAGAGACACCAGCATATGTGGACTTAGTCAGAGGGAGGGGGCTCTCTCTACCTTCCGATCCAAGCTCCTGATGAGAAATCATAGAGCTGTATAGAGCAGGTTGCTGCACTAAACCCGCTCCATAAACGAAAGGTGCTGGCTGTATAGTACAGCCCAGCCAAAATGACCAGGGTCAGCCATGATGCCAAAACTGGTCAATTAACCGATCAGATGCCATGTTTAATAAAGATTGCGACATATATGGGGTTAGCCAGAAGGAGGGTACTCCCACTACCTTCAGGTCCAAGACCCTGCTGCAAAATCACGGAGCTCTTATCAGTTACCATCACAGCCCAAGACTTTCAGAAAAAGTTTGTGGCTGGTCATGGTTAAGTGCCTGTAAAACCGTGCACAAGGCCCAGCTCAGCAGGCAGAGTATCTTAATCTCGTGGACCACAATAGTGGGAGAGAGGGATTAGAGAGGGGGATTAACCCCTTCACGTACAATCACGTTCATGTTCCTAATTATGTGTAAGGGGCTGATTGGAGCAAGTTTCTGCGCTAAACCCGCTCAATACACGATTGGTGCTGGCTATACAATACAGCCAAGCCAAAATTATAAGGATCTGCTATGACATTAAACCAGGTCAATTAATCTCTCAGATGCCACTTTTAATAGAAATAGCTGCATGTATGTGGTTAGGCATAGGGAGGGAGCTCCCTCTGCCTTCCGTTCCAATCCCAAGGAGCCAACACAGAGATCCAATCAGTAACCATGAGAGCCCTGGTCCTTCAGACAGGGTCTTTGGGCTGTCTTAGTTAACTGTCTGTAAAACTCTGCGCAAGGCATAGCTCAGCAGGCAGAGAGTCATAATGTCACGGACCACAATAGTGGGAGAGGAGTATTTGAGAGGGGAGATTAACCCATTCACCCATAAACACGTACATGTATGTTGTAATGCGTGAGATGTTGTATGGAGCAGGTTACTGCACTGAGCCTGCTCCATTCCCGATGGGTGCTGGCTGTATAATACAGCACAGTCACAATGATCAGGATCGAGATGGTGCCAAACCCCATCATTCAACCTCTCTAAGTGCAGCGCTTAGTAGAGATATATGCTTATGTGGGGTTAAGCAGAGGAAAAAAGCTCCTTATACCTTCCGATCCAAGCCAAGGCAGCAAAATCACCGACCATCAGTCAGTTACTACCACAGCCCTGGGCCTTCTAAAAGGCTGCCTTCTGTCATGGTTAACTTCCTATACAACCAGGCGCAAGGCACAGCTTAGCGGGCAGAGAGTCACAATCTCATGGACCAAAATAGTGGGAGAGGGGGATTAGATAGGGCGGATTAACCCTTTTATGAATAATCACATAAATGTACAGTATTATGCATAAGGGGCTGCATGGAGCATGCAGCTACTCTGAGCTAACTCCGAACATGTAGGGTTCCGGATGTATAACACAGCTGGCACCTGATCACAAAGACCAGGATCGGTGATGACGCCCAACCAGATCCTTTAACTGGTCAGATGCAGCCTTCAATAGTGAATAAAATTTATGTGTGGTAACGGAGGGGGCTCCCTCTGCTATGCGATCCCAACCCCTGCAGAGAGATCATAGGAATCAAGTAGGTAACCGTGACAGCCTTGGACCTTCTGAAGGTTCTTTAAACTGTCATGGTCAACCACCTGTAAAGCTCTGCACAAGACACAGCTCAGCAGGGAGTGTGTCCGAATCTCTCGGACCACAATAGTGCTCCATTATGGTCTATGTGACAAGCGATCAAAAGGACGCAGATATTAGCTCTCTATGGGGGCCTACATTTTATATGTAATAATAAATCATGCAAATATACAACTTGTCCTGCAAAAACTAAGCTCTAATATGGCCATGTAAAAAGAACATTTTAAAAGTTATTACTCTTGGAATATAGGGAGGAAAAAATAAAACGCAAAGACAAAAATGGGCTTTGTTTTTAATGGATTAGAGAAAGGGAGAGACACTGAAAGGGGTGTGGTGGAGCAGGATAAAGAGGATAGTAGAGTGCTAGACAGCACCCAGGCCCTAACCTCCCACCTACAATGTGTTAGTGGGAGCAATGGGCATAACCTAATTTTATGGTCAAAAAAACAAAATAAGTTTATTCTAATTAAAAGAAATGGCTTTTTCCTAATCATAGAAGTAAGGTAAATGAAGCTTCCTTACCTTTATACCTGAGATATGGTAATGTTATAATACAAGTGTCTGCATATGATATACATATGGTAACCACATAATGTATATCAACATGTATCAGGAAGATACTTCAGGACTAGAACTAATGTCTAGTATAATTATTATCAGTAATTAATATAAATATTAATTACCTGTCTTGTGATTCTTTTCTTGTAGTTCACCAGAGAATACGGGTATGTCGGGTTCACCATTTCACTGGGCATCAGCCACCTGTAGAAAGACGAAGGTGCGATAATATGTTCCTGCCACATGCTACAGACACTAATATTTATAACAGGCTGGGGGCATAACTATATATCTCAGGGTTCATGTAAAAATAGGGAAGGGAAGAAGGAATGTGGAATAAAATGGGAGAGGGGGAGTACAGAGGGGGATTAACCCCTTCACCCGTAATTACATAGATGTACATTATTATAAGTAAAGGGTTGCATGGAGCAGGCTACTGCACTGAGTTCACTCCATAAATTATAGGTGCTTGCTGTAAAAAACAGACCATCCAAAATGACAAGGATTGGCGATAACACCAAACCCGGTCGTTTAACCGCTAAGAGGCCGTGTTTCAGAGAGACACCAGCATATGTGGGCTTAGTCAGAGGGAGGAGGCTCCCTCTACCTTCCGATCCAAGCTCCTGCTGAGAAATCATAGAGCTGTATGGAGCAGGTTGCTTAGATGCTATGTTTGATAGAGACACCAGCATATGTGGGCTTAGTCAGAGGGAGGGGGCTCCCTCTACCTTCCGATACAAGCTCCTGCTGAGAAATCATAGAGCTGAATGGAACAGGTTGCCACACTGAACCCGCTCCATAAACAATTGGTGCTGGATATATAATACAGTCCAGCCAAAGTGACCAGGGTCAGCCATAATGCCAAACCTGGTCATTTGACCGCTCAGATGCCATGTTTAATAAAAATAGCAGTATATATGGGGTTAGCCAGAAGGAGGGTGCTCCCTCTACCTTTCGATCCAAGCTCCTGTTGCAAAATCACAGAGCTCTAATCAGTTACCATCACAGCCCTAGACCTTCAGAAAAAGTTTTTGGCCTCTCATGGTTAAGTGCCTGTAAAACCATGCACAAGGCCCAGCTCAGCAGGCAGAGTATCTTGATCTCGTGGACCACAATAGTGGGAGAGAGGGATTAGCCCCTTCACGTATAATCATGTTCATGTTCCTAATTATGTGTAAAGGGTTGATTGGAGTATGTTTCTGCGCTAAACCCTCTTAATACACGATTGGTGCTGGCTGTACAGTACAGCCAAGCCAAAATGATAAGGATTTGCAATGACATTAAACCGGGTCACTTAATTTTTCAGATACCACTATGGATAGAAATAGCTGCATATATTGGAGAAAATAAAAATATAAATATAGGTAGTGGCTCACCAGTATACAGCTAATGGATTGTGTGGTGCTCTCAATCACCTGGCTATACCCTTAGCCTAGTAATGTAGTGGAAAATTAGAAATAATGGGTGATGAGCACTCACTATGCATTTGTCTGTGATGTTGTATATTTATTTGAATTTCCGTATTTGATATATATATATATAATATATATGTAGTATCAAAGATATGTGACTATTATGAAATATCTTATTCAATATCTTAATAAGTATAATCCAAACATTTATTGAAGAAATATTAAAAAAATATATTCATATTGTAATACATATGTTTCCCAGCGCTGAAAAAATGACAATTAAAAACACAAGGTATGTGCATGCATGCAAAAAAAAAAAAAATCCAAATATATATAAAAAATGGTATAAAAGTAATAAAAAATGAAAAATATAATAAACAAATTTTTTAAGAGATATATATATATATATATAGAGTCTATTAATATGGACACTTGGTCGGGTTAATCGATGTAGCAGCTTGATAATGTCCTTCTTTGCCAAGGTTGGCCTGAGAGGAGCGGTGTTGTTACTTATAGACAATATTGTTATAACGTTGTTACTCCATTAAATAATAGCAGGATGTAATAATGTATTCCAATAGTGTCTCTATTCCTTGTTGGCCCTTTTATAATAGTCTCAGTGGATACTATGATTGCAAAGAGGATTGTTTGTACATTACCCTCCTGTAGAGGTATTCTCAGTACCGCTCTTCCTCAGAGTCTTTCCTGCTGGTGTGGCGCCGTGCTCCGATTCGTGCTGCTGCAGGGTGAGGTGTTATGTCTTTGTAGCGTTGCCCTCTGGGGTCTGTGGTTGTAGTAGCGCTCTTCTCTCCCGCTCTGTGACATTGGTGTTTTAAACAACATTATCCTGTGGATTACAGAAGTTGGCACGAAAAAGTCCATTGTACAAGAGAAGGACCATTTACTCCATCATTGCAGCACATATCTCATCACAAAAGAATATTCGGACTCACAACTAAGAGTGCAAATACAGATTAACAAGAAGGGACGGCTGGAGCAGCGCACAAATTCAAATTTTCAAATCCACACAGCGCGCTTACTTTGCTAAGCCCTGGTATAGAGCGGGAGAGAGCCACGTGCGACGCCGAGACCCGACACAGAGCGGGAGAGAAGAGCGCTACTACAACCACAGACCCCAGAGGGCAACGCTACATAGACATAACACCTCACCCTGCAGCAGCACGAATCGGAGCACGGCGCCACACCAGCAGGAAAAACTCTGAGGAAGAGCGGTACTGAGAATACCTCTACAGGAGGGTAATGTACAAACAATCCTCTTTGCAATCATAGTATCCACTGAGACTATTATAAAAGGGCCAACAAGGAATAGAGACACTATTGGAATACATTATTACATCCTGCTATTATTTAATGGAGTAACAACGTTATAACAATATTGTCTATAAGTAACAACACCGCTCCTCTCAGGCCAACCTTGGCAAAGAAGGACATTATCAAGCTGCTACATCGATTAACCCGACCAAGTGTCCATATTAATAGACTCTATATATATATATATATATATATATATCTCTTAAAAAATTTGTTTATTATATTTTTCATTTTTTATTACTTTTATACCATTTTTTATATATATTTAGATTTTTTTTTTTTTTTTTGCATGCATGCACATACCTTGTGTTTTTAATTGTCATTTTTTCAGCGCTGGGAAACATATGTATTACAATATGAATATATTTTTTTAATATTTCTTCAATAAATGTTTGGATTATACTTATTAAGATATTGAATAAGATATTTCATAATAGTCACATATCTTTGATACTACATATATATATATATTATATGTATATATATATATATATATATATATATATACATCAAATACGGAAATTCAAATAAATATACAACATCACAGACAAATGCATAGTGAGTGCTCATCACCCATTATTTCTAATTTTCAGCTGCATATATTGGGTTAAGCTGCTACTCTGAGCTAACTCCAAACATGTAGGCCCCTTTCACACGAGCGGGAGACTCGCATGTCTCCCGCAACGGATCTACAGGGCTGGACTCCGCACTGACAGGGATCGCATAGCATTATATGCGATCCCTGTCCGTGCCGAGTCCAGCCCTGTAGATGCGTTGCGGAGACATGCGAGTCTCCCGCTCGTGTGAAAGGGGCCGTAGGGTTTCGAATGTATAACACAGCTGGCACCTGATCACAAAGACCAGGATCGGCAATGACGCCCAACCTGATCCTTTAACTGATCAGATGCCTCCTTCAATAGTGATTAAAATTTATGTGTGGTAAGGGAGGGGGCTCCCTCTGCGTTGCGATCCCAAGCCCTGCAGAGAGATCATGCGAATCAAGTTGGTAACCTTGACAGCCTTGGACCTTCTGAAGGTTCTTTAAACTGTCATGGTCAAACACCTTTAAAGCTCTGCACAAGACACAGCTCAGCAGGGGGCGTGTCCGAATCTCATGAACCACAATATTGGTCTATTATGGTCTATGTGACAAGCGATCAGAATGACGCAGATATTAGCTCTCTATGGGACTTACATTTTAAATGTAATAATTAGAGATGAGTGAGCACTAAAATGCTCGGGTGCTCGTTATTTGAGACAAACTTTTCCCGATGCTCGGGTGCTCGTTTTGAGTAACGAACCCCATTGAAGTCAATGGGAGACTCGAGCATTTTTTGCAGGGGACCAAGGCTCTGCCTAGGGAAGGCTGTGTGAAAACCTGGAAACATCAGAAAATGAAGGAAACACCATGGAAATGGACAGGAAACAGCAGGGGCAGCATGCATGGATGCCTCTGAGGCTGCCTAATCCCACCATTACCCCAAATTCTCCTGCAACAGCCTGGTGGTTACCCTCATGGCAATTGTGCTCACCCAGACCAAGAAAGGCGAAACACATGCCCATCACATGTTAGGGAAGCACCCAACTAAGTGCAACGAAGGTCTATCACCGCCTGCAGGTGACACCACTGCTCATGCTGGCACTGCTGTGCTATCCCCCGCCCCATGACGCAGGCATAAGCCTGACACAGCATGGTGACAGCGTAGTGACACCACCAAGTGACCAAGTTAGATTGAGGTAGCAGTCAAATGTCTGTAGGTGAGCATCCCAAAAATTTGTTTTGGAGTGTCCGAAGTTGACCCTCCTAAAAAATTGTTTAGGAGTGTCTGTAGTTGACCCTTCTGTAAAATATTTTTTTTGTTTTTCCTGTTATTAGTTTATGTACAACCCATGGCTGGCATGGTGGCAATATACAGGTTTGCTTCACAGACGGTCCACTGCACCGTTACATTTTCTTCATCATTGCCAATTACTTTTTCACCAACTGTTTTCTGGCAATGATAAAGGGGAAGGTGAATCCACTGCCGAAGAAAACTGTCATCTTCCTACAATTCTCCACTTGTTCTCAATTGAAAAGGGGATGTTCTTACTGTGGCCTTTCTCATAGTGGCCGCTTCTGCGGACGACAGAGGTGGTGTACCTACTGACAGTCTGACCGAACACGATGGCAGACGGGGAGACACTCCCTCATGTAAAATTGTTTAGGAGTGTCTGCTGTTGACCCTCCTGTTAAATAGTTTTCTCATTTTTTTTGTTTTTACTGTTATTAGTTTATGTACAACCCATGGCTGGCATGGTGGGAATATATAGGTTTGCGTCACAGACAGTCCACTGCACCGTTACATTTTCTTCATTATTGCCAATTACTTTTTCACCAACTGTTGTCTGGCAATGATAAAGGGGAAGGTGAATCCACTGCCGAAGAAAACTGTCATCTTCCTACAATTCTCCACTTGTTCTCAATTGAAAAGGGGATGTTCTTACCGTGGCCTTCCTCATAGTGGCCGCTTCTGCGGATGACAGAGGTGGTGTACCTACTGACAGCCTGACCGAACACGATGGCAGACGGGGAGAAACTCCCTCATGTAAAATTGTTTTGGAGTGTCTGCGGTTGACCCTCCTGTAAAATAGTTTTCTAATTTTTTTTGTTTTTCCTGTTATTAGTTTATGTACAACCCATGGCTGGCATGGTGGGAATATATAGGGAAGCACCCAACTAGGTGCAACGAAGGTCCATCACCCATGCCCATGCTGGCAATGCTCTCCTATGCCCAGCCACACGATGCAGGCATAAGCCTGACACAGCATGGCGGTGACACCAACAAGTGACCAAGTTACATGAGGTAGCAGGTGAGCCACCCAAAAATTTAGCCTGATGCAGCATGGCGGTGACAACAGAGTGACCGAGTTAGACTGAGGTAGCAAGAGGTGAAGCACGGATGGTAATTCGAAGGAGGAGGGGTTGGAAGAAGAGGCATAGTAAGTCTGAGAAACCGTGACCGAGGTAGGTCCCGCAATCGTCCAAGTGGGCAGTACAAGAGCGGCCCCAGGGTCAGACTCAGTCAGAGTGACCGAGCTACACGACGGTAGCAGGTAGAGCACATAAAAAATTTAGCATGGCCCTGTATGTGGACGTTGAGGGCCTGGAGGCTGTCTCCTTGAGAAATGCTCAGGGTGGCTTAACGCCGGGCTCGACGGCGGACCCTTTTCGGGTTATCGATTGTCGAAATGTTGGCTTAAATCAAGTTTAGTATCTGTTCTTATCATTTGCTGTGGCTGTTAGTGGTAAAGTGGTGAGCATAGCTGCTTCCCAAGCAGTTGACCAGGGTTCGATTCCCGTCTATCGCATTATGTGGCCCTGCGGAAAAATTGTTTAGAGAGAGGGCCTGTAGGTGGACCTCCGGAAAAATTTTTGGAGAGAGGGCCTGTAGGTGGACCTTCGGAAAAATTGTTTAGAGAGAGGGCCTGTAGGTGGACCTCCGGAAAAATTGTTTAGAGAGAGGGCCTGTAGGTGGACCTCCGGAAAAATTGTATGGAGAGAGGGCCTGTAGGTGGACCTCCGGAAAAATTGTTTAGAGAGAGGGCCTGTAGGTGGACCTCCGGAAAAATTGTTTGGAGAGAGGACCTGTAGGGGGCCCTCCGGAAAAATTGTTTAGAGAGAGGGCCTGTAGGTGGACCTCCAGAAAAATTATTTAGAGAGAGGGCCTGTAGGTGGACCTCCGGAAAAATTGTTTGAAGAGAGGGCCTTTTGGGGGCCCTCCTGAAAAATTGTGGTAAAAGAGTGCCAGTTGGACCTCTAAAAAATGGCGTTTTTTGGGTCAGCGTTAGGCAAAGACGACAAGGAGGAGGAGGAGTAGAAGGAGTAGAGAAGAGGAATCGGATACATAAGTAATGTTAATCTTTAGCTGCTTTCCCCCGGAGGAGATTTGAATTCTTGTGAAATCCAGTCTTTATTCATTTTAATAAGCGTCAGCCTGTCAGCGCTGTCAGTTGACAGGCGTGTACGCTTATCGGTGATGATGCCACCAGCTGCACTGAATACCCGCTCTGACAACACGCTAGCGGCAGGGCAGGCCAGCACCTCCAAGGCGTACAGCGCCAGTTCAGGCCACGTGTCCAGCTTTGAAACCCAGTAGTTGTATGGAGCAGAGTGATCGGTCCGGACGTTGGTATGGTCAGCTAGGTACTCCCTCACCATCTTTCTGTACAGCTCCCCCCTACTCTGCCTAGACTGGGCACAGGTGACAGTGTCTTGCTGGGATGACATAAAACTGGCAAAGGCCTTGGAGATCGTTCCCCTGCCAGTGCTGGACAAGCTGCCTGCTCGCCTCCTCTCCCCCGCTACTTGGCCCACAGAACCGTGCCCTCTGCCACTAGCGGCGTCAGATGGGAAGGATTGTTTCAGTTTGTGCACCAGGGCCTGTTGATATTGATTCACTCTCATACTCCTTTCCTCTACAGGGATGAGTGGAAAGGTTCTGCTTGTACCGTGGGTCCAGGAGAGTGAACACCCAGTAATCGGTGTTTGAAAAAATGCTTCTAACGCGAGGGTCACGGGATAGGCAGCCTAACATGAAGTCTGCCATGTGCGCCAGAGTACCAACACGCAAGAATTCCCTCTCCTCACTCTCCATTTCCTCCTCCTCCTCCAAGTCCTCCTCTTCAGCCCATACACGCTCAAGAGTTAAGGACTGAGCACTGGTACCCTCTTCTGTCTTGCCGACATTCTCCTCCTCTTTCTCCTCATCCTCATCCTACTCCTCCGATACGCACTGAGAAACAGACCGGAGGGTGCACTGGCTATCAAGCGACGTATCTTCCTCCACCATCTCTTGTGACAAGCGCAAAGCATCCGACTTCATGCTGAGCAGTGAGTTTTTCAATAGGCAAAGCAGCGGGATGGTGAGGCTGATAATGGCAGCATCACCGCTGACCATCTGTGTTGACTCCTCAAAGTTGCTCAACACCTGGCAGATATCAGACATCCACGTCCACTCCTCATTGTAGACTTGAGGAATCTGACTGACCTGACTACCAGTTCTGGTGGAAGTTGACATCTGGCAGTCTACAATGGCTCTGCGCTGCTGGTAAACTCTGGATAACATGTTTAATGTCGAATTCCATCTTGTGGGCATGTCACACAACAGTCGGTGAGCGGGCAATTGTAGGCGGCGCTGCGCTGCCCTGAGAGTGGAAGCATCTGTGGTCGACTTGCGGAAATGCGCACAGATGCGGCGCACCTTGGTGAGCAAATCAGACAGATTGGGGTATGTCTTGAGGAACCGCTGAATTATTAGATTGAACACGTGGGCCAGGCATGGCACATGTGTCAGTCTGCTGAGTTGCAGAGCCGCCACCAGGTTACGCCCGTTGTCACACACAACCATGCCTGGCTTGAGGTTCAGCGGTACCAGCCACAGATCGGTCTGCGCCGTGATGCCCTGTAACAGCTCTTGGGCGGTGTGCCTTTTGTCACCTAAGCTCAGCAGTTTGAGCACCGCCTGCTGGCGCTTAGCTATGGCTTAGCTACGGCACTGCTGCTGCGCCTAGAGCTACCGACTGAAGGTGCCATGCCCACAGATGGTAATTTGGTTGAGGAGGTGGAGGAGGAGGAGGGGTCGGAGGAGGAGGCATAGTACGTCTGAGAGACCGTGACCGGTGTGAGCAGTACATGAGCGGCCCCAGGGTCAGTCTCGGTCCCAGCCTCCACCAAGTTAACCCAATGTGCCGTCAGTTAGATATAGTGTCCCTGCCCGGCAGCACTTGTCCACGTGTCCATGGTTAGGTGGACCTTCTCAGAAACAGCGTTGGACGGCACATCGGGAAAAATAGTGGCGGCTGGGGACCGAATACCGAGGGGCAGCCACTGCCATGAGATTGCGAAAGGCCTCGGTCTCTACCAGCCTATAGGGCAGCATCTCCAGGCTCAGCAATTTGGAGATGTGGACGTTGAGGGCTTGGGCATGTGGGTGGAACTGTATTTCCTCTTGCGCTCCAGCGTCTGCTGTAAAGACAGCTGAACGCTGCGCTGGGACACATTGGTGGACACTGTGGAGGATCGTGGAGGCGAAGGTGTGGTTTTCCGGCGGGAGGCGCTCGTGCCGGGGTCCTGGGCAGGGGGTTGACTAGCAGAGGCAGCGAGTGACACAGGGGAAGGAGCAGTGGTGGGACCCACAGGAGGTGAACGGCCTTGGTTTCATTGAGTGGGGTGTTTAGCACTCATATGCCTGCGCATGCTGGTGGTGGTTAGGCTAGTAGTGGTGGCACCCCTGCTGATCCTGGTGTGGCACAGGTTGCACACCACAGTCCGTCGGTCATCCTCACTTTCTTTAAAGAACCTCCAGACTTGCGAACATCTAGGCCTCGCCACGGGAGCTTCACTACGTGAAACAGTTGCTGCTGATGCACCAGCTCTGGCCCTGCTTCTGCCTCTGGCCACACCACTGCCTCTTCCAACCTGTTCTGGTGCAGCACTCGCCTCCGCCTCAGAAGCACTGTCTTCACTCGGCTTATCAACCCAGCTTGGGTCAGTCACCTCGTCATCCTCCGATTCCTCAGTCTGCTCCCCCCTCGGACTTCCTGCCCTGACAACAACTTCACCACTGTCTGACAACCGTGTCTCCTCATCGTCCGACACCTCTTTACACACTTCTTCCACTAAGTCAACATTGTCATCATCATCATCACCCACAGACTGCGACAGTTGGAAAACTTGGGCATCGGGAAAGAGGTCAGCAGCAACCTGAGAAGTGGTTTGTGACTCTGGGAAGGGTCCAGAAAACAGTTCCTCAGAGTATGCCGGATCGCATTCCAAATTTTCCTGGGAGGGGGCAGACTGGGGGCGAAGGAGGTTGAGGTGGAGGAGCCAGAGGAGTGCTCCCTTGGGTAACGTGGATGGACTGCGTGGAAGACTGACTGGTGGACAAAGTACTTGAAGCATTGTCCGCAATCCATGACATCAGCTGTTCGCACTGTTGTGGTTTCAACAGTCCTCTACCACGTGTCCCCTGCTCCCTCATCAGCAGGTACTGTCTCACCCTGCCCAGGACCACGGCCTCTGCCCCCTGCAGTAATTGAATGCCCACGCCCTCGACCCTTAGCCCTGGGGTTAAACATTTTCTGTATATAAGTGTATTATATAAAAAAATAATAATAAATGGGCCTGCTGTACTGAAACCCACAAACTTGTTCAATCTGAACAAGAAAATATATAGGTGGATAAGTTAGAGCAAAATTATGTATGTTATTACATACCGTGCAGTATGGAGCAATTACACTGAAACTATTAGATTAGGCAGACTTGGTCTGCTTAAGTGCAACCCAGACAAATGTCGCACAGAGATTTTTGTAATGTAGCTGTCTCAGTGAGAGCAAAAGACCTTTTTTAATTAAGTGACGTACAAAATGTGTCACCTGGACAGAAAATACGGATTGTGGTTTGTGTATAGGTGGATAAGTTAGAGCAAAATTACGTATGTTATTACGTCCTGTGCAGTATGGAGCAATTACACTGAAACTATTAGATTAGGCAGACTTGGTCTGCTTAATTGCAACCCAGACAAATGTCGCACAGAGATTTTTGTAATGTAGCTGTGTAAGTGAGAGCAAAAGACCTTTTTTACTGACGTGACGTACAGAATGGGTCACCTGGACAGAAAATACGGATTGTGGTGACTGGACAGCTGAACTGTGACACACAGAATGGTTCCACACAGCTGTATGAAATGGATTTGTATCACTGAGATAAAACAACAAAAAAACTATTTTTTTATATATATTTTTTTATAAAATTTTTTTATATATTTTTTTTTTAACGTGACGTGCACAAACTATCAGTGAGCAAACTCAGCCCCTGCTGACTGTGGCTATTTTGACTACAACCCAGACAAATGTTGCACAGAGATTTTTGTAATGTAGCTGTCTCAGTGAGAGCAAAAGACCTTTTTTACTGACGTAACGTACAGAATGGGTCACCTGGACAGAAAATGCGGATTGTGGTTTGTATATAGGTGGATAAGTTAGAGAAAAATTACTTATGTTATTACGTACCGTGCAGTATGGAGCAATTACACTGAAACTATTAGATTAGGCAGACTTGGTCTGCTTAATTGCAACACAGACAAATGTCGCACAGAGATTTTTGTAATGTAGCTGTCTCAGTGAGAGCAAAAGACCTTTTTTTAATTAAGTGACGTACAGAATGTGTCACCTGGACAGAAAATACGGATTGTGGTGACTGAACAGCTGAACTGTGACACACAGAATGGTTCCACACAGCTGTATGAAATGGATTTGTATCACTGAGATAAAACAACAAAAAAACTATTTTTTTATATTTTTTTTATATATATATATATTTTTTTGACATGAAGAAACTATCAGAGAGCAAACTCAGCCCCTGCTGACTGTGGCTATTTTGACTTCAACCCAGACAAATGTCACACAGAGATTTTTGTAATGTAGCTGTATAAGTGAGAGCAAAAGACCTTTTTTAATTAAGTGACTTACAGAATGTGTCACCTGAACAGAAAATACGGATTGTGGTGACTGAACAGCTGAACTGTGACACACAGAATGGTTCCACACAGCTGTATGAAATGGATTTGTATCACTGAGATAAAACAACAAAAAAACTATTTTTTTATATATTTTTTTTAATATTTTTTTTATATATATATTTTTTTTTTTAACGTGACGTGCAGAAACTATCAGAGAGCAAACTCAGCCCCTGCTGACTGTGGCTATTTTGACTGCAACCCAGACAAATGTCGCACAGAGATTTTTGTAATGTAGCTGTCTCAGTGAGAGCAAAAGACCTTTTTTTACTGACGTGACGTACAGAATGTGTCACCTGGACAGAAAATACGGATTGTGCTTTGTATATAGGTGGATAAGTTAGAGCTAAATTACGTATGTTATTACGTACCGTGCAGTATGGAGCAATTACACGGAAACTATTAGATTAGGCAGACTTGGTCTGCTTAATTGCAACCCAGACAAATGTCGCACAGAGATTTTTGTAATGTAGCTGTATAAGTGAGAGCAAAAGACCTTTTTGACTGACGTGATGTACAGAATGTGTCACCTGGACAAAAAATACGGATTGTGCTTTGTATATAGGTGGATAAGTTAGAGCTAAATTACGTATGTTATTACGTACCGTGCAGTATGGAGCAATTACACGGAAACTATTAGATTAGGCAGACTTGGTCTGCTTAATTGCAACCCAGACAAATGTCGCACAGAGAGTTTTGTAATGTAGCTGTATAAGTGAGAGCAAAAGACCTTTTTTACTGATGTGACGTACAGAATGGGTCACCTGGACAGAAAATACGGATTGTGGTGACTGAACAGCTGAACTGTGACACACAGAATGGTTCCACACAGCTGTGTGAAATGGATTTGTATCACTGAGATAAAACAACAAAAAAACTATTTTTTAATATATATTTTTTTTATATTTTTTTTTATATATTTTTTTTTTAACGTGACGTGCAGAAACTATCAGAGAGCAAACTCAGCCCCTGCTGACTGTGGCTATTTTGACTGCAACCCAGACAAATGTCGCACAGAGATTTTTGTAATGTAGCTGTATCAGTGAAAGCAAAAGACCGTATTTGATTACGTGACGTACAGTATGGGTCACCTGGACAGAAAATACGGATTACCTAACAGAGTAATGCCTAACAGAGAACTAAATCCAGGCCCTAACACTCTCCCTGAAACGCAGCAGCTCTGTCCTTAATGACATCCAGACAGCATCTGAGCCGAGCACCGCAGCCAGTCACTAGTATATTCCAGGGTCACCTGATCAGGCCAGCCAACCCCTGCTATCGACATGTAAGGGCCCCACGTGATGCTGGGTGTACCACAGAGTCTCCTGGATTGTGATTGGCTGAGTTTATAGGCGCCAAAAATTCAAAATGCGGAAGATGCCATTTCCTCGAGCATGGCGAGATACTCGTCCAAGCAGCGAGCACTTACGAGTACCGTAATACTCAAACGAGCACCAAGCTCGTAACAATATAGGGGAGATTTATCAAACTGGTGTAAAGTAGAACTGGCCTAATTGCCCATAGCAGCCAATCAGATTCCAACCTTCATTTTCCAAAGGAGCTGTGAAAAATGAAAGCTGGAATCTGATTGGAGTCAGCTACATTCAATAATATAAAGCATGGATTGCAAGGAACCAAACAATGCTGTTTTACTGTGAGCATAGAAATAACTCTGTAACAAAAGGGAAAAACAACATAAGTTATGTCATTTTTTCCTCCATTATGCTGCTGTCTAAGACATGTTGGAATATGGCGTGCTCATAATCTTGTTACTAATCTTCAAAATAGCAATCAGTTCTCCAAATATCATTGAAGTGAGCATGATCATAGCCATAATTTTATAGCATTCCATTACAGTGTCATTGATTATAACAGCACACACATCAGGTTGGTAACATAATATATTACGGAACGATTATTTATTGATGCCTTTGAAAATAAATCTAAATACATACCGAGGAGAGACGAATGCAGTTATATACGTGCGATAATAGAATGTGGCGCCTGTAAATTTTCTGCCTCTAATCTCAGTCTAAACAATGGATAATATTGTTAGAATGCAAAGTAGTTCACTGGGTAATTGCTTGGTGGTATAGTCTTGTGAAATGATTCAGTTTGCAGATGGGGTCTTGTGAGGAAGAATAAAGATTAATGCTTTTGTTATATGCAATATGTATGTAAATATGTAGTTCTTAATCAAAGTCTACAGTTTAAATAATAGCATTGAAATATGTTTCTGCAGGTAAAATGAATTTAGAAGAAAAACTTGCTGTTTTTCCCATGCCAGGAAGCAAGATGATATATAACACAGAGAAAATATCAATGTATCAATAGCAATACGTATACTGTGAACATAATTCATAATATATGTACATATTCATGAGAGTGAGACGTATTCATGTTGTGATTGTGAACTGTAGGTTTATACATTCCACAAAATGCTCATTATAAAGTAATGATTTTGTTTAAATATAAAATGATAGAGTTATATGCATACTACCTGAGAGACCTGGCTTTGCACGGGTATATTTCATCTATTTCATTTAATGTTTGTGTGTGAGGTTAAAAGATATCCACAGTATTCTCCATCACAGTGACCTCTACAGCATCCCACCCCTTTAACAGTGACTTCCACAGTTTCCTGCTCCCTTAACAGTGGCCTCCACAGTACCCCGCTGCCTTAACAGTGACTTCCACAGCAGCTTACCATTTATTAGTGGTGTCCACAGTCCCCTGCCCCCTTAACAGTGACCTCCACAGTGCCTGTCCCTTTATCAGTGACCTCCACAGCAGCTGTCCCTTTATTAGTGACCTCTACAGTACTCCATCTCCTTAACAGTGATTTCCACAATAAGCCAACCTCTTAACAGTGATCTCCAAAGAGCTCCATTACCTTTGAATGTTACCTCCACAACACCCTGTCCCTTTAACAATAACCTCTACAGCACCACGCCCCTTAACACTGACCCCCATAGCGGACCCCCCCATTAACTGTGACCTCCACCGTTCTCTGGCCCTTTAACAGAGACCTCCACAGCACCCGCCCCTTTAACAGTGACTGCCACAGTACCCCACTGCCTTAACAGTGACCCCCACAGTGGCTGCCCCTTTAACAGTCACCTTCACAGTCTCCTACCCCCTAACAGTAATTTTTATAGTTCACGCCCCTTTAACAGTGACATCCACAGCATCCTGCTCCTTTAACAATGATCTCCACAGCACCCGCCCCCTTAATAGTGACTTATACAGTGCCCACCTCCTTAACACTGACTGCCATAGTACCCTGCTCCCTTAACAGTGACCTCCACAGTACCCCGCTGCCTTAACAATGATCCCCACAGTGACTGCCTCTTTAATAGTGACCTCCACTTAACAGTAACCTCCAAGGTGCCCGTCCCTTTAACAGTGACCTCCACAGCATCTCACCCTTTTAACACTGATCTCCACAGCGCCCGCCCCTTAAACAGTGACCTTCATAGTGCCCTTCCCCCTTAACAGTGACCTTAACAGCACCCACCCCTTTAACAGTGATCTCCACAGCGACCACCCATTTATTAGTGAAGCAGAACTTTTCTATCTGAGTGTGAGCTGCAGGGAGAAAATCACCCTCCCTCCTACCTCTGCAGCTGACAGAAGTTGATTTTTTACCTTCTTTTTTTCAATCCCGGTCTCAAACCTTCCCGGACACCTGATGTACATGTGTGCCAAATTTCATGATTGTAAATGCGATGGTACAGATTCATTTAGCGGACATACACGCATACACTCAGCTTTATATATTGGTTCATTTACCTTTGACATGTGAGCCACGCACCTACTATACCTGAACAAAATAACTTACACAATCATTTCAATAGAAAAGACCTACAGTGATTTAACATAGCTATACTGTACCGTTGAGTCCAGAAGTAGTGACAGAATTTTCATTATGTAGCCTCTATACACCAGCACAAGACATCAAGATATGACTGAAATGTAGACTTTCAGCTTTAAAGGGGTTGTTCCAGGTTTTCATCTGTGGGTGTCTGTCTGTTGGGACTTCCATGGATCCTAAGTCTCATTCCCCCATCTTGATGGAATTGCAGGCCAAGCTTGTGCCATGCAGCTCTATTCATTCTCTATGGGACTGCTGGAAATAGCCAAGCTCTGCGCTGTACACGGCCATCTTCCTTCCTATAGAGAATGAATACAGCAGCAGGGCGCATGTTCGGCCTGCAAGTCCCTCAGAATGGAGGAATGGAACCCCATTCCTGGACTCAGTGGGGATAGAGGATAATCTATCTGATCATTAAAGGAGTTTTGCCACTTCAGAAAATAGCATTTATTATGCAAAGAAAGTTTCCATGGTTACAAATACCCTGCAATCCAGCAGTGCTGGCCGTGCTTATACACTATAGAAAAAAAGCACCAGCCTACGAGCTCTCACGGTCCTGGCCACTGTAGAGGCAGGCATTTTTTCTTATAGTGTGCAAGCACGAGCACCACTGCTGGATTACAGGGTGGTTGTAACCATGGAAACGAGCAGTGTATAATATGATGGAGAAATGAACCAAGCCAGCAAAGGAGGCAATATGGATAATAACAATACAAAGTTACTACAAGCCACTTACTAATGTATTGTTATTATCCATATTGTCTCCTATGCTAGCTTGGTTCATTTTTCTATTACATTACTATATCCAAAAATGACTTCGTGGCACACTGCAAGTTGAAGCTGGATGTCGGGTTCCCACCCCGTCTGTAGTGAAATAAAAAACTTCAGCACAGTCAGAGTATTTGCAAGTGAAGATTTTTTTGTTATGCGGCCCAATATAACAAGTGACGTTTCGGCCTTTCTGGCCTTTCTCAAACTGGTGCTGCTTGGGTGAAGGAGAGAGTAGTATATGCGGGCGCTTGTAGGTAGGAGCTCCATGCTCAGAGGGAAATGCGCCACCGGCGAGGAGAGGAAATGTGCCATAAAGTGGAGGCCATGATTTTGGAAGATCGTCAGTAGAGATGAGCGAAGTTCTTGACAATTCGATTCGGCTGCTTCACCAAATTTTACAAAAAAAATTGCTTTGTGATGAATCACTTTACAAAGCGCATTTCTTTGTAAGTAGTGGGTGCAATGACAGGGAATGGCGATTGCGCTGCTACCTGTCATTGTACCCCTCAGATGCCACTTTCATCACTGATTGAAGCATCTGGCATTAATATTAAAGTTAATAAATAAAATTATACTTACCTCATCCATTTGATCATGAAGAGCCTGCCACCACTATCTTGATTGAAGATTCAGTGTGAAATCTCACGTAGCAAGTGATGATGCCATTAGGTCTGCTAGCATGGTGACGTCATATATCATCGTGCACAAAATTTTGCACAGGATCTTCCATTAATATGGTGGCATATTAATTTCTATGCAGCATTAAAATGAAGTCTTGAGTTAAGTGACTTCGGATCTAGGATCTAAAGCTCGCTTCACTCATCCCTAATAATAACCATGGAAACAAGCAGTGTATAATGTAATGAAAAATAAATCAAGCCAGCAAAGGAGGCAATATGGACAATCACAATACATCACTAAGAGGGAGATTTATCAAACTGGTGTAAAGTAGAACTGGCTTAGTTGCCCATAGCCGCCAATAAAATTCCACTTTTCATTTTCCAAAAGAGCTGTGAAAAATGCTAAATTGAATCTGATTGGTTGCTATGGGCAGCTTAGCCTTTTCTACTTTACACCAGTTCGATAAATCTTCCCCTAAGTGTCTTTTATTAACTTTGTCTACATGATAAACCCCTTTAAATTAAACTAAAATTTACATTCACTCTTCCATATCTACGTTATTAATACTTTAGCTAAAGAAAAATCCATCTACAAAATCAGAATGTTTCAAAATAAAAACAATTTCATTATAAACATTTAAAACAAATAACAAAATTAAGTATATATACCGTATTTTTCACCCCATAAGGAAGCACTCATTAGCACGGAGGACCGGGAAGTGGTGAAGACTCTGTACTTACCGCTTCCTGGTCCTCCATTCAGCTGTGCTGTGCTGTGCTGCTGTGCTGGGGGTCTGATCTGAGGTCTTATTAAGATTGGGGGTCTAATTGCGGCTGTGAGCTGAGGTCTGATTAACATTGGGGTTCTGACTGCTGGTCTGACCTGAGGTCTAATGAAAAATATTTTTTTCTTATTGTCCTCCTCTAAAACCTAGGTGCGTCTTATGGGCCGGTGTGTCTTCTATATATATATAGAACTGAAATATTTCTCAGATTTAGCATACTATGGCAATTATGATTTTATAGTTCCCTCTTAAAATAAAATTTTTGAAAATTCTCTTGTTCAAAGCAAACCTTGAGATCACACCTGTGCCTGTTAATCAGTTTCTCAAGGACAGACTAATTGCTCTAAAGAATGCATGAGTACAGATGTTACACCACAAAAGACCAAAAAACGTAGAAATAAATTCTTATTTTCAAAAACAGTAAGGTGAGCAGTTTAATTGCTGCATATTCAGCAAAGCCTACAACGTGTTGTCTCCTGGGGTGCTTAATATTCTATGTATCAGCTTTTTCCGACTTTTCCCTTAGTTTTAACACAAAGAGTTAGAGAGGGATATTACAAATGTATTTTGTGCTAACAGCAGACTAACACCAGAAAAACACAAAAGGATTTATCTCTCTTTAGTTCTGCTTATTCTCTCAGCACAATGCTATTGCCTGATAACTTCCGCATTACAATTTCCGCATGTCCATGAGCTGTTTATTTATAAGAGTGAAGAATCGCATTGCCTAAGAGATAACCTCACTAAACATGTATAAATTAATATCCCTAATCTGATATGATGCATACCAATCACTCATGAAATGCACCAACCATTCCAGTTTGAAGATTGTGCTTTATTCTGATATCTTTTTAATTTACATGAAAGTGTTGATAAAGCAACAGGACAGTGGTTATGTGATAGGTTGTTCATGGTAGACCAAGGTTTTAGATTGAGATTGGTTGAAATGGATCTTGAGAGAAGTGTAACAATACTGTAGTAACATAAAAAAAAACTACTTGTATAGTCTCTTGCCAAGTTGGATCTCTCTGTTTCATGCCAGAGAGATCCAAAACTAGTGTCTTCTGGCATATGTATTTCAAGGGGTTTTCCAGGATATGTTGTTGTTTTTTTTTTTTTTGTTTTTTTTTTAAAGGGCTCGAATGGGTTAAATATAAGAAATATAATCAATACTGCCACTGCTGTTAACCACTGCTCCTAGTCCAGGGCACCACATACAGGAGATGACTTAGACTGCCCACTCAGCCAATCATTGGCAGGGCAACACTGCAGCTAGTGACTGGCTGAGGAAGCCTAGGACCAGAAAGTGGAAGGCAGCCTGGACAGAAGGAGCATAGGGCCACCAATGCACACTTCACCTGTTTGGCATCTTTACACAACTCTCTACGTATTCAGTATCACGTACGGCCTTTGGCCATGTTTTAGAATCAGTTTAACCCATTACCAGAACACGACAAGGAGGAAGCTCAAAAAAAGAATAGGGACAGATTTATCATTTATAATTGGGACTAAAATGTTGGAAACAGTGTTCTTGTTGCTAAAGTTGCCTTGATTGCAAGTCATTTTATAACATTCTCCGTAACATTTCAACATGGCGTTGTGCTGGAATCCAGATTCCTGAACGAAGAAGTTTTGTGATATCAGTAAAACTGTGGTCAAGGGGGAAAAAGCCATAAAATAATAAAATAATGAAAGACCCATTATTCACCTTCTAAATACCCCTCCATTCCAGTGCTGCTGCTCTGGTGGACTCCATCAGTTTTTGTTTACTTGGCTGCCACATATCTCTAAAAAAACCTCTTTAATCCAACGCATTCTGCACAGAGAAGCTAAGTACTTGATCAAAAATTTAGTATGCTGCCCACACATACACATCTGAATTTAAAATAAACCTGTAATTAGTGTTGATGACCCTAAACTCCTATAAATGCTGTATAATGGCTAGAGAATGAATGATATATCCATCCCTACCACCAGAAATAGCAATACCTCAGACAGTGAAGTTTTGAATACTCCTGTATCATATAAAAATGATTCCACAAGTGTCTACTGGATTTTTCTGTCAGGTATCTCAGCAGTTTATTGGCATCTCTGTGCAGGAAAAGTAAATAATTAAAGAGGAGCTGTCAACCAAGCCTAAATGGGAGGAGTTGCCTCAATCAAGTTACAACAGCTAAGATGCTCTAGCTGCTGTAACTTAGAGGAACACAAGCAAGAGAGGAAGTAGGAATGCAGGGTCTCCAACTCCCCCATCCTCTGTTCCCTCTACCTCTCTACCTAAGTGCACCTGAGGCAAATACCCCACCTGCTCCCACATAGCTATGCTCCTGAGAAGTAATATTGGCACCCTTTCTACTCAGGTATACCATTTTTAATAAATCTCCCACATCATAGTTTTAAGTAGGAATAAAATCTAACTGAAAGAATTAGAATAATTGTATCTATATTTTGATTTCACAGAAAAAAGATACATTTTCTGTGTTTTGCTATTTTTTGTAATGACTAATGTTTAGGTTAAGGCAATAGTAGAAAACATGTACCATGTTGGGACTTTTTAAGCAACGGCTTGTTGTATTTTAGCATATAATATAATAGTGCAATATAAATTCAGTATAAATAGGCCATCTTCATTATTTTCAAATACTTACAAGTGCTGATTGTAAGAAAACATATTGCTGTTATTTGGAGCAGCTATTATCTTTCATTTTCCAACAAAGTAAGTAATTTTAAGCAGATGAATGCCCATGAGCAGCTCATAGAAAACAGTTTATTGTAGATCATAAATTTAACAGATTTGCGATGTGTGGATGGAGTACTCATTGTGAAAGGTATCTTATAACCCCTCTGCTGAAAAAAAAATTCTTCTACAGCATTATTTAACTTATTATTGATATGTAGAAGTTATAATAAGTGCAGCTTTGTTGTGTGTTCTGATTTACAATGCAACAACTACAGTATATGATATTTTTGCATCTTCGCTCTTATTACTGAAGTAGCTTACTAAGTTTTACTAAAGTTGATTGTTGTTTTAGACCTTGTCAGTTACCAATTGTCTGAATGTAGTCACTAGTGCTGAGCAAAGCAAATCATCTGAAGCGGAGTTCGGTCCAAACTAATCCAAGTTTCCTCATGTTTCCTGGTAACAAATGGCTGCACGTGTTAGAAAGTGATGGTAAGTCTAGAGAAGATAAGCCCGGGAATGCGAGATCACCCATAATGCCGTGCAGCCACCCAATCCACAGGTAGCTATCCCCCTGTTATGTCACAGCTAGGCAGAGCCCTATAATACCCTGATCTTGCACAGTCACAGCCATTTTCCTGTGAGCTGATCATAAGGAGAAACTTGACAAGACTCTCTTTTACTAGGGACAGTGTTCCTGCTAACTGTTAACAGAGAACGTAGGACAACATTGGGGAAGGAGAGTGCAGGGAGACTACAGGGAGAGTGGAGGGAGAGCATAGGAGACTGCTGAACTACAGACACTGTTGCAATTTAATAGCTTATCTGCTCTGTTAGCTGTAGAGTTACTGAGTACATCAGTATTACAGGCCACTGTTACGTTTAGGCAGATTGGCCTGGTTATACCTGATGTATAGTGATTTTTGACAAATTAATTTGTAACTAATTTAAATTTCTTGTTGAACTTCAAATCAAATTTTCCAAAAGTTCTAGTAGTCACAATATAAACAACAAAGATTTTCATGTTAGGCCATGGCTATGTGTAGTTGGGACATGTGTAGGCTGAAGGGGTTGTCCTGGATTAGGGAAAAACATGGCTGCTTTCCTCAGACGCAGACCCATAAATGTGGACTGGTGTAGTCATGCTTTTGGAAGAAAGCAGCCATGTGTTTCTGATCCTGCACAACCTGTTTAATGATAAACATTAGTGATAAGCAAAGTATTCAAAAGTTCGATTCGGCTACTTCGCCAAATTTTCCCAAAAAAATTTGCTTTGTGATTAATTACTTCGTCACAAACAGCATTTCTTTGTGAATAGTGGGTGCAATGACAGGGATCAGCAATTGCGCCGCTCCCCATCATTGTACCCCTCAGATGACACTTTTATAGCTGATTGCGGGATCTGATAGCAATAACCCAGTGTAAAATAAAATTAATCACATCATACTTACCTCAACTGCAAAAAAAGGGGGTCAGTCAGCACATCCCAATGTGCAGGTGCATGCTGCCATGGCTAGAAACACAAAGGAAAAAAATACAATGCAGCAGCACTCTGCAAACACAAATAATGTACAATATTGCCATAGTAATAGAAAACATTCTGGTGCTAGTGCTGACCATCCTGTCTGCCCCATAGGCTGATTTTAATCAGAGTAAGTATAAATCTGTAGCCCTCAATATATGCATTTGAAACCATGAGATACCAGGGGAAGTAAGTGGGCTCAGCATGAATGTTGGTACCTGCATCCCTGGATTTAATGGAGGCCTTTAAGGCACCAAAAATGGCAAAGGCAGAGTGGCCCCAACATGCATGTGGAACCAACACTCCCTGAATTTAATGGTGGCCATTATGGCACACAACAGGTAGGAATTAGTGTTAGGTTCCCGTCTTAAAGAGATAGCCTTGACGTTTGGCAGATGGGCCCAAATAATTTTGTACAAAATGTATTTGCCAAGAATCTCAATTTTGCAAAATAAGTGTAGCACTAGCACCAGAATGTTTTCTATTACTATGGCAATATTGTACGTTATTTGTGTTTGCAGAGTGCTGCTGCATTGTGTTTTTTTTCCTTTATCATACTTACCTCATCCATTTGCTCGTGAAAGGCTGGCCTCCGCATTCTTGATTGAAGATGTGGCGCAAAATCTCATGCGGCCTGTGATGACATCATACGTCACCTCATATGACATTTTGTGCAAGGTCTTCAAGCAAGATGGCGGTTGCAAGCATATGGATGACATAAATAAGTTTTTGGGTTCTTTTATACACTACTTCAGGTAAAATTGATTCGCTACCACAAAGCATGAGGAAATTCAAATTTATCCAGAAATTTGGATCGAAGTCCACTCCGTGAACTTTGATTTTCTCAACATGATTTTCTCAACTGATTCCTGAGGATAGGTCATCAATATTAAAAGCCTGGAAAACCACTTTAAGGTTACAAATGGGTGAGAACTGCTTCAACAAATTGAGAAAGTTGCTGGGTGGGCACAATGACCCATTTTCAATGTTTTGTTAAAATATAGGAAACTTCTTATATGAATGGTCAGACTGTGTTTGGCAAGCGCTGCATTGCATTTTTTTTCCTGTGGAAATATTATAACAGGTCTTTAACAGACTCCATATCTCATTAAAGTTAGTTCATTAAAAAATCCTGATTGGAGATAAGGCTATCTGAAATAAATTGGTGTGTCACTATACAAAGGCTGTACATAACATATATAAATGTGACAACAGCTTGGCTATATCTGAACAAGTGGCTATATTATATGCAGTATATCAGCCCTACTAAAAACATTACAATTTAAATTTTTCTGTGTATCTAAAGTGTAAGCCAACAAAACTCAGGTATAGTTCTCAAAAGTACCATTTAAAACTGAATTTGGCAAAGCAGGCAGATGTGGTGCCAACTGTGTAATTCGAAGAACAACTGCATATTAAGTGAGACTATAAATTATTTACAGTACTATACCAGTTTAATTAAAACTAAGTGTGTAATTCTTAAAATGACTTCATGTTTCCCAGTTTCATAATTATTACTGAATTCAGTGTGGCCTCTTTGGAGCAACATGGTTTCTTTTATTATTTGCCAAGCAGACAGATGTTAGAGGAAAGGCAATATTTGTACAGTGATATTAGAGATGATCATAGAAAACTCGATTTTTATAGCTTTAAGCAAAACATATGCCCTCTTGACTAAGCGAGTCCATTACATTGCGGCAGGTGTTGGGAAACAATGCAGTCAAGACAAAACTATGAATGCAGTTCAACACATTGGCGTGTATAAATCATGAAAGTAAAATTCTGGTGCATAAAGATATGGAACCATATTCTAGCATATACTGAACTAATTTTTGGTGAGGGCACTAATTGAAAAAAGCAATTTCACCCTTCTGTTTAATTTTTATGGTCTTCACTAGTGTTGAGCGAATCAAGGTGAAATGAATTTAATATCATCCAAATTTCAGGAAAAATGTGATTAGCCATGAATCCAAATGTCCTCATGCTTAATGGTAACGAATATTTTTTTTTTTCATAAAATGGTGGCTACACAAGCCACAAAGTGAAATAAAAGCCTCATCCCGTGTGGTCGCCACCATTTCACTGTGAAATGAGCATAGGTAGAGGTGTGGCAAGCACTAGGGACAGTGTTTTAGTAAGCTTTAAATTGTAGAATATTGTATAGGGAGAATGCAGGTAGAGGGCAGAGACAGTGTAGGGAGATTGTAGGGAGAGTTTTTAGACACTGTAGGCAGAGTATAGGGAGACTGCACAGACAGTATAGGCTCAGTGTAATCAACCTGTGTGCCCTGTTCAACTGCTGAGACATTTATTCCTTATCTGTTCTGTTATACATAGACTTATTATGCATCAGACTCATTGTTAACAGGCAGTCTAATATATAGGCTTATTTACTGTATGTAGTTTACCTGCTGTGCATACTTAGTTACATAGTTACATCACTGATTCAGTTACTGTAAACTATGGCCAACAGACAGTTGCCTGGGCCCTCAATAGGAATGAGCAATGGCAAAAATGTTGTTGTAGCCGGAACAAGTGGCAGCAGAAGAAGGGGTGGAGGTAGCAGCAGCTGCAGCAACAGGCCATAGCTGCCACTGTGATCCAGCAGTTGACCAACAATCCAGCTGCACTGGAATGGCTGACTCACTCTTCAACATCATCTCAGGTAATACACATATACACATAGCCAGGAATCGGTGAGTTCCTCTGACACCACACTTAGTTAGCATGGCCTACCAGAGCAACCTCTGTGCCCTCACCTGTCTTGCAACTGCGCCTCTTTCTTTTGCTGCTCCTTCTGCTCAAGAAGTAATGCCTGCTGCCAGCTCTACTTCACTTTTCAGCGAGGACAGGCAGCAGCTACAGACCAGCACAGACTTGGAGTTCATTGCGTCCTCCATTGGGTGTGCAACTAGCAATGATGACAGTCGGGTGGGAGCATGTTTTACAAGGGTTTAGGAACGTGGCCATGAGACTGGTGAGGATGACATAATTGATGAACAAATAGTACTGTAGTAGATGATGATGGTGCCGATCGCACATGGGAGCTGGGTGAATAAGGGGAATCATCATAATCAGATGGTGAGGGTGGCAGCAGGCCCGTAAGACAGCAGCAGGGTGGCAGCGTGCCGATGAGCAAGCAGGGTGGAAGCAATGGAAGATCTGGAGCCAAACACGGCCTGGGTAGACTGTCTGCTACTCAGGAGCTTACCTGTCAAGAAACAACTTTTGGTGCATGGGTTCATAAAGGCAGCGGCAGGAAGTCAGCATGGAGTGTGAGGGTAAAATGCCATACTTATCAGTGTAGGAATTTTTTATCAAGATGCCAAAGGACGTTAACGTGGCAGGATGCAGGATATTTGGCAGAAGGTGCAGGGTCAGGGTGCTAATGTTGGCACCATAGCCCTGCATCAGCACATGGAGCATAACCATAAAGTGGCCTGGAAAAACCGTGGCACTAATGTAGTGATAAAGCCTGATACAGCAACATGATGATACAGACGGAGAGGACTTATCCCTGGTGTAACTTTGACATTAGACAATGTTAGCTCATGCGTGATACCTGCCGTTTGTTCAGGCCCTTTGAGGAGGCTACTTTAATTGTCAGTCGCCAGGAGTACGGGATAAATGATGTCATTCCACTCATTCATGTCCTGGAGGGGATGCTGATAAATCTGACCAGGGGACAGAAGGTTTGGCTCCTGCATCTCTCTGCCACCTGAGCACTGTGGAGGCTGAACTGGCACAGGAGGAGGACGAGGACATAAACACCCAGAAATTCTACACACAACTAGGTGGTTTATCTGCCCAAGCAACAGGAGAGGAGCATGAGGAGCTAGAGTGCAACGACAAAGACAATGCAGATAACCCCACAGACCATGTCAGGATGCAGAGAAGATGAAGGCAGGGAGTCTTTCCGAGTCCTTTGTACAAATGGCCAGATGCATGCTGAGTTGCTTGTGTAGTGACAGATGCATTATCACCATTCAGCAGTGACTACTGGCTCTCCACAAGTTAGACCCTCACCACTGGTCCAAAATGGGGTCCTTTTTTTTTTACACCTTCTGAGAGGGATGAAAAAGTGAACTACTATCAAGACATCCTTTGTAGTCGATTGGTCGCTGGCTTTATGCACAATCGCCCATCCTCACAAAAATCTAATTATGGGAACCCTTTGAGCTCACGCTCTATTAACATAACTGCTGGAGGGGGGTGGGGGGCAGGAGCAGCTGCCGAATGGTGACAATGCAGCTGTCACTACACAAGCAACTCAGCATGCATCTAGCCATTTGTACAAGGGACTCGGAAGGACTAACTGCCTGCATCTTCTCTGCATACTGCCATTGTCTGTGGCAGTATGCAGTATAACTGCTTTGCTACCAGAATGGACTAGCTACACATGTTTCTGCAATGCACAGTGATGTACACCGAGATACATTCTCTCGGCCAGGATAGGACTGATTTAATGTAGTTTGTGATTAATTAATTTGTAAATAAGCAAATTGCAGCAACACTTTCAACATATGATATGTATTCTATGATCTATTGTGAATAAAATACATTATGGGTGTATGAAATTTGCAAATTTAGTGCATTTTAGTGCATCAATATACCCATTTTAGTGAACTTTTTTACAACTTCAAGATACTGTGTAACAGCAAAAGCCATTACTATACAAAAACATTACTCTACTCATGTTAGTGAATGCATTTTGCTACAAAAACTGTATTACATTACTATTAGAGATGAGCGAGCACTAAAATGCTCGGGTGCTCGTTATTCGAGTCTCAGGCAACAGCCTGGTGGTTACCCTCATGGCAATTGTGCTCACCCAGACCAAGAAAGGCAAATACCCATCATATGTTGGGGAAGCACCCAACTAGGTGCAACGAAGGTCCATCACCGCCTGCAGGTGACACCATTTAGCATCAACCGGTACAGTTGTAAATTATGAGCTTGATCAAGTGTGGCATGTGTTCTATGTATTCTTCTCAGTTTAATACCGTATATGGCAGCTATCCGGAAAAATAGTTTGGAGAGAGAGAAAGATAGGAAAAAGACGTAAATTGTTTGGAGAGAGGGCCTGTAGGTGGGGGGCAGGCTGGGGGGAAGGAGGTTGAGCTGGAAGAGCCAGAGAAGTGCCCCCTGGGCTAGCGTGTGTGGTGGTGACAACAGCCGGATGGAGTTCGAATGACGACGCAGGACCCCAACTTAAAAATTTAGCATCAACCGGTACAGTTGTAAATTATGAGCTTGATCAAGTGTGGCATGTGTTCTATGTATTCTTCTCAGTTTAATACCGTATACGGCAGCTATCCGGAAAAATAGTTTGGAGAGAGAGTAAGATAGGAAAAAGACGTAAATTGTTTGGAGAGAGGGCCTGTAGGTGGACCTCCAGAAAAATTGTTTGGAGAGAGGGCCTGTAGGTGGACCTCCGAAAAAATTGTTTGGAGAGAGGGCCTGTAGGTGGACCTCTGGAAAAATTGTTTGGAGAGAGGGCCTGTAGGTGGACCTCCGGAAAAATTGTTTGGAGAGAGGGCCTGTAGGTGGACCTCCGGAAAAATTGTTTGTAGAGAGGGCCTGTAGGTGGACCTCCGGAAAAATTGTTTGGAGAGATGGCCTGTAGGTGGACCTCTGGAAAAATTGTTTGGAGAGAGGGCCTGTAGGTGGACCTCTGGAAAAATTGTTTGGAGAGAGGGCCTGTAGGTGGACCTCCGGAAAAATTGTTTGGAGAGAGGGTCTGTAGGTGGACCTCCGGAAAAATTGTTTGAAGAGAGGGCCTGTAGGGGGCCCTCCTGAAAAATTGTGGTAAAAGAGTGCCAGTTGGACCTCTAAAAAATGGCGTTTTTTTGGTCAGCGTTAGGCAAAGACAACAAGGAGGAGGAGGAGGAGGAGTAGGAGGAGTAGAGAAGAGGAATCGGATACATAAGTTATTTAAATCTTTAGCTGCTTTCCCCCGGAGGAGATTTGAATTCTTGTGAAATCCAGGCTTTGTTCATTTTAATAAGCGTCAGCCTGTCAGCGCTGTCAGTTGACAGGCGTGTACGCTTATCGGTGATGACGCCACCAGCTGCACTGAATACCCGCTCTGACAGCACGCTAGCGGCAGGGCAGGCCAGCACCTCCAAGGAACACAGCGCCAGTTCAGGCCACGTGTCCAGCTTTGAAACCCAGTAGTTGTATGGAGCAGAGTGATCGCTACGGACGTTGGTATGGTCAGCTAGGTACTCCCTCACCATCTTTCTGTACAGCTCCCCCCTACTCTGCCTAGACTGGGGACAGGTGACAGTGTCTTGCTGGGGTGACATAAAACTGGCAAAGGCCTTGGAGATCGTTCCCCTGCCAGTGCTGGACAAGCTGCCTGCTCGCCTCCTCTCCCCCGCTACTTGGCCCACAAAACCATGCCCTCTGCCGCTAGCGGCGTCAGATGGGAAGGATTGTTTCAGCTTGTGCACCAGGGCCTGTTGATACCTATTCACTCTCATACTCCTTTCCTCTGCAGGGATGAGAGTGGAAAGGTTCTGCTTGTACCGTGGGTCCAGGAGAGTGAACACCCAGTAATCGGTGTTTGAAAAAATGCTTCTAACGCGAGGGTCACGGGATAGGCAGCCTAACATGAAGTCTGCCATGTGCGCCAGAGTCCCAACACGTAAGAATTCCCTCTCCTCACTGGCCTGACTCTCCATTATCTCCTCCTCCTCCAAGTCCTCCTCTTCAGCCCATACACGCTCAAGAGTTAAGGACTGAGAACTGGTACCCTCTTCTGTCTCGCCGACATTCTCCTCCTCTTCCTCCTCATCCCCCTCCTCCGATACGTGCTGAGAAACAGACCGGAGGGTGCTCTGGCTATCAAGCGACGTAAAAAAATGTATTACTCTACCCATTTTACTGAACACTGTGTATTACTTCAAGATACCATGTAGTTACAGCAAGATTATTTTACTGCAAAAACTACATTTCTATACCCATTTGAGTGAGTGTGTTGTAATTCAAGATATCATGCAGTTATAAAAAAAACATTTTACTGCAAAACCTGCATTACTACACCTGTTTTAAGTTGTATAACTTCAAGAAAAGCATTTTACTGCAAACACAGGACTATTATGCTAGTTAACACTTTTTACTGCAAAGACGGCATTAGTGCACATTTAATTGCACCTCTATCCTTAAAGGGGTATTCCCATCTCACAAATGTAGTTTGTATAGTTAGATATAGCCATACCAATATTATTACTAATAGAATGTATTTATATAAAATGTACCGTTTAGAAGATTTGCCTATTTGTATATCCATTGTCCCACACATCAGTCAGGCCGTTGCCCCTAGTTATGGCCACCGCAGCCATGTAGTAGAGGTGGCCAGCTTGCTCTGAGGTAACTGCTGTATTGTGAATGCACATTGCATGAGGAGACACATCTTAGGTTGTATCGTTTTTGTCTGCGTTTCAAAAACGCAGAGAAATGGATCCTGTTCCAAGATCAATTCATGGAGCAGGATCTGTTTATAAAGTCTTTTTTTTAGACGGATCCTGACCATTGTGTTTTGGACTGGTAGCGTCCAAAACGCAGATGTGAAAGCACCCTAAGATGTGTCTCCGCATGCTCATGTAATGTGGTGACTCCACCAAGTCACCCACCTCCCTCCATCTCCGCTACTACAAGCAGCAGAAGCCACAGCAGCAGCCAGTTCAGTATTATCAACATGATGGAGCAGTTTTTTCATTTGCTGCGCCAGGCTGAGGCAAACAGAAACATACCATCTTAACAACCAGGTTCAGTACTACCTGAACTCTGGCATTTTTCTGGTGCATACCATGTTCCCTGACCCCCTAAACTTATGGGGAGGCAGACTTGAACAGTGGCCAGAACCGGCCTAGTATGCTTTCTCTGTACTTATCCTCCAGATACCCAAGTGGACAAAATTGTTCTCCTCCAATTTAAAAAAGTCACTTTTGCCAAAATGAAAGAGGTATGGATCCATGAGGATTTTCACACACCTCTGGCTGAGGCAGATGAATAGATCTGCCATTTCTGACAGTGACTATTTATCGCCAGACCCATCATATTATGTTCCATACCATATCGCTGCTGCTGCTTCTACCACCCCCACAGCTACTACACACCCTATTGCCACTTCCCTTTCCTTTACTGCCACTAGAATTACCCCTACACAGCCCCCACTACTACTACTCTACTACCCAAACACAGCTGCACACAAATATTTTTGTTCCATGCTGTGCTGATACTGCCATCACTACTATTGCCACTATTACCCTACACTTTTCATATCCAAACTGTACTGCTGCTGCTCCCAATTAAAAGAGAGAATTTTTACAGGCTTCTACAGAACAAGCAACAGTTTCTTCTGATATTTAACAGTTGTGTTTGTATAAATATGGCAGGCATTCTGCCCCTCTTAAGGCATAATTTGGATACTTGTTCCCAACAAACCACTATTTTTTTCTGCAATAACAAATTATTAGAATGTTTCTTATATCAAAAGGCATAACAAATCTGACGACACAGTGTGTTTTTAAGCAGACTGTTTGCAGGGGCATAGCTATAGGGAGTGCAGAGGTAAAAGTGGCTACCGGACCCAGGAGCCTGAGGGGGCCCAAAGACCCTTGGGCCACATAAGAAGACACTGGTATTATAGAAAGTGCATGCTGGTCAAGTTACACCTCTGGCTAGAGGGAAGGGGTTAGGTCAAGAATTTGGCATGGGGGGAGGTGTCATTTCAATTTTTGCATTAGACATAACGAAGGCTATGTGCTTCCCTGCCCCAGGCCACAAAGCACTGATGGAAGTGGGGCCCAAGCTGAACTATTGCACCAGGGCCCTTGAGCCTTTAGCTACTCCCCTGGCTGTTAATACCATCAACCATGCGTTTATTTATATTTATATACAGTACCCACAAAAAGTTACGAATATTTGGCTTGTGGGTGATATTTTAGGAGGAACCTAAAATGCACTCTAACCTTTACAGGTGAACTTAATGTGACCTACTCTATATTTTTGAATGCACTTGTCCAACTGTTCAATGTTTCAGTACTTTTTGCACAGCTTACTGTTCTCTAACAAGGAGCTTAACAGTAAAATTGACAAGTGTTTGATGCATGAATCACACAATAAATTTCCTGGTTCAATTAGAATTGGTATTTAAACAGTCTTCCTCATCATGCTGTTCACATTTTTGCATCATAAGACTAAGACAACACCTAACAATTGATCAAAAGTACCTCACCATTGCGAGGCTTCAAGTAGGATGTTCTCAGACGGAGAGAGAATTGGCCACTGAGCATAGAGTGTCACAGAGTGTCATCAGCAGGTTGCAACAGAGATACAGAGAGACTGTTAAGAGTCACAGAAAGGCATAGAAGTGGACATCCATTGGCCACATCCCACACTGATGACTGCTCCATTGTGAATAATGCCTTGCGTAACCGGATGATGAATGCCACACAACTCCAGGCACATTTAAGGGAGGTGATAGGCACCCAAGTGTCACGTCAGACCCTTCAAAACCGTTTACATCAGCGTGATCTGCATGCTAGATGACCTGCAAGGGTACCTGACCAAAGACATCATCGTTTTGCATGGGCCAGGCAGCATCTAAGTAGGACGAGGAACCAGTGGGCCTCAGTGCTGTTCACTGATAAAAGTCGATTCACATTGAGCAGAAATTATGACCTCCAATGATGTTGGAGATTTCAAGGAGAGTGCTAACCAGATGAGCCTTTAGTCGTGGTGGTGTTACAGTTTGAGCAGGTGTCTCTAGTCAATACAGAACTGCCCTACACTTTGTGAATGGTACAGTGATAATACCATACTTCTTGAATAACATCATTAATCCAGTCATTGTGCCTCTGCATGAACAACACAGGCCTAATTTCATCTTCATGAATGACAATGCGCCAGCGCATCAAGGTTGCATCATTAGGGAACGGCTGCTGGAGGCTGGGGGACCTCAAATGGAGTGGCCTGCACTTTCTCCATACCTGAATCCTATTGAAAACCTATGGGATCAGCTGAGTCATTGTGTAGAGGCTCGTAACTCTGTATCCCAGAAACTCAATGAGGGATGCCTTTCAAGAAGAGTGGGATGCAATAAGTCAACTTATGAACAGTCTGAGATGTCGTTGTCAAGCTGTTATTGATGCTCAAGGCTACATGACAAGTTATTGAGACATTTACATTTTTTTGGAGGGGTATACCCTCCACTGTTGCTGGCTTTTGTTTCTATGAATTGTTCGAGATCAGGTAATCACTAGAGATGAGCGAGTAGTGAAATATTCGAAAGTTCGAAATTCGATTCGAATAGACCGCGAAATTCGACTATTCGACCGAATATCGAATCCCATTAAAGTCTATGGGAAAAAAATGCTCGCCACTTGGAAATCTCAATTCGACCACTTGGAGGTCACCAAGTCCACCCTGAAACCTCAGAAAAGGATGCCAACACTGCTGGAATGCAACTGGGACAGCAGGGGAAGCATGTCTGGGTGCATATAACGCGCCCAAGTCGCACTATTACGCCACTATCACAGCCTCTCAACAATACACTCCAAAGACAATGTAACCTCTCTGTAAAGTGAGACCATACAAGGAAACCTTCTTTCCTCTACATTGCCATGGACCCCAAGCCAAACTAGACAAAAAAGAAGATGAAATTCTGCACCCCTTAAAATCACGTTGCCTATGACAACCACAGATGGCATAGGCAAGGGGGAAAGCAAATAGACCCCACCCCTAATTGTCATTGTGTGTGTGTGTGAGATGTGGTCAGACATGTCTTCTTTAAAATGTAAAAACAACTCAAACACATGCAGAAGCCTTAAAATGCCCAAATTGTTGGCGCTAGAGATGTCAGTGACCCGACCTGGCCCAGTGTCATGTCTAGCAGGTAAAGCAGTGGGGATGTTGAGGGATGCGTAGGACCGCAAAAGGCAGGAAGAGGCCGTGGGCTGGCCAGAGGCTCATGGAAAATTTTGTGGAGGCCCAAGAGGTGAGACGTCTTAAAAATTGTGTGGAGGCTAAAGAGGTGAGACCTCTTAAAAATTATGTGGAGGCCAAGAGCTGAGACCTCTTAAAAATTATGTGGAGGCCCAAGAGGTGAGATCTCTTAAAAATTATGTGGAGGCCCAAGAGGTGAGACCTCTTAAACATTTTGTGGAGGCCCAAGAGGTGAGACCTCTTAAAAATTATGTGGAGGCCCAAGAGCTGAGACCTCTTAAAAATTATGTGGAGGCCAAGAGGTGAGATCTCTTAAAAATTATGTGGAGGCCCAAGAGGTGAGACCTCTTAAACATTTTGTGGAGGCCCAAGAGGTGAGACCTCTTAAAAATTATGTGGAGGCCCAAGAGGTGAGACCCGTTAAAAATTGTGTGGAGGCTAAAGAGGTGAGACCTCTTAAAAATTGTTTGTAGGCCCAAGAGGTGAGACCTCTTAAAATTATGTGGAGGCCCAAGAGGTGAGACCTCTTAAAAATTATGTGGAGGCCAAAGAGGTGAGACCTCTTAAAAATTGTGTGGAGGCTAAAGAGGTGAGACCTGTTAAAAATTTTGTGGAGGCCCAAGAGGTGAGACCTTGATAAAATTTTGTGGAGGCCCAAGAGGTGAGACCTGTTAAATATTTTGTGGAGGTGAGACCTTGATAAAATTATGTGGAGGCCCAAGAGGTGAGACCTGTTAAAAATTTTGTGGAGGCCCAAGAGGTGAGACCTGTTAAAAATTTTGTGGAGGCCCAAGAGGTGAGACCTTGATAAAATTTTGTGGAGGCCCAAGAGGTGAGACCTGTTAAAAATTTTGTGGAGGCCCAAGAGGTGAGACCTTGATAAAATTATGTGGAGGCCCAAGAGGTGAGACCTGTTAAAAATTTTGTGGAGGCCCAAGAGGTGAGACCTTGATAAAATTTTGTGGAGGCCCAAGAGGTGAGACCTTGATAAAATTTTGTGGAGGCCCAAGAGGTGAGACCTGTTAAAAAATTTGTGGAAGCCCAAGAGGTGAGACCTTGATAAAATTTTGTGGAGGCCCAAGAGGTGAGACCTCTTAAACATTTTGTGGAGGCCCAAGAGGTGAGACCTCTTAAACATTTTGTGGATGCCCAAGAGGTGAGACCTTGATAAAATTATGTGGAGACCCAAGAGGTGAGACCTGTTAAAAAATTTTGTGGATGCCCAAGAGGTGAGACCTTGATAAAATTTTGTGGAGGCCCAAGAGGTGAGACCTGTTAAAAATTTTGTGGAGGCCCAAGAGGTGAGACCTTGATAAAATTATGTGGAGGCCCAAGAGGTGAGACCTGTTAAAAATTTTGTGGAGGCCCAAGAGGTTGAGACCTGTTAAAAATTTTGTGGAGGCCCAAAGAGGTGAGACCTTGAATAAAATTTTGTGGAGGCCCAAGAGGTGAGACCTGTTAAAAATTTTGTGGAGGCCCAAGAGTGAGACCTTGATAAATTTTTGTGGAGGCCCAAGAGGTGAGACCTCTTAAACATTTTGTGGAGGCCCAAGAGGTGAGACCTCTTAAACATTTTGTGGATGCCCAAGAGGTGAGACCTTGATAAAATTATGTGGAGGCCCAAGAGGTGAGACCTGTTAAAAATTTTGTGGATGCCCAAGAGGTGAGACCTTGATAAAATTATGTGGAGGCCCAAGAGGTGAGACCTGTTAAAATTTTGTGGAGGCCCAAGAGGTGAGACCTTGATAAAATTTTGTGGAGGCCCCAAGAGGTGAGACCTGTTAAAAATTTTGTGGAGGCCCAAGAGGTGAGACCTTGATAAAATTTTGTGGAGGCCCAAGAGGTGAGACCTCTTAAACATTTTGTGGAGGCCAAGAGGTGAGACCTGTTAAAAATTTTGTGGAGGCCCAAGAGGTGAGACCTCTTAAACATTTTGTGGAGGCCCAAGAGGTGAGACTCTTAAAAATTTTGTGGAGGCCCAAGAGGTGAGACCTGATAAAATTTTGTGGACGCCCAAGAGGTAAGACCTCTTAAACATTTTGTGGAGGCCCAAGAGTGAGACCTCTTAAACATTTTGTGGATGCCCAAGAGGTGAGACCTTGATAAAATTATGTGGAGGTGGCCCAAGAGGGTGATAAAAGACCAAGAGGTGAGACCTTAAAAATTTTGTGGAGCCCAAGAGGTGAGACCTTGATAAAATTATGTGGAGGCCCAAGAGGTGAGACCTGTTAAAAATTTTGTGGAGGCCCAAGAGGTGAGACCTTGATAAAATTTTGTGGAGGCCCCCAAGGAGAGGTGAGACCTCTTAAACATTTTGTGGAGGCCCAAGAGGTGAGACCTGAGTTTAAAAATTTTGTGGAGGCCCAAGAGGTGAGACCTTGATAAAAATTATGTGGAGGCCCAAGGTGAGACCTGTTTAAAAATTTTGTGGA